>CM021106.1:501811570-501919907 GCA_007115665.2 Sequoiadendron giganteum
TACAAAAGAATTTGGGAAGAATTGAGATTTAGCAAGGAGGGAAGAACACAAACGATTCAATAGGTAAATACTTCATGTACCCGCTTAGCGTCAATCAATCATTCCTTGAACACACACAAGCGAGAATATTAAAGAAAATAGTACTGTCATTAAATCGATAGCCTAGGTAATAGTTTCTCCCTGAAAGATCTGCAACAACAGTTTAGTATGCCACAAAAAAAAAATTCTATATTGTGCAGTTATCGTATTAGGGATTAGTCCTTTTGCATTTAAATGAATATACATTTATCTGTTGAGTGACCAAAACAGGGTTTTGTATGCCACGACGCCTCTTCTTGAAATTTGTTGAAAGTGCTGAATAAATATGTAATCGACATTTAGTATCCTTGATAGAGTCCAATAAAATCTGTATGGAAACATTGATTAGCTCCTGAGCCGCTGGGGAAACGGAGTTTAAAGCATCGATTGGATAGTTTAGTATATTGATTTTGATTCTATTTGGTGGTATGACGAATCTACTAGTCTTGAACCTAGGTTAATTAAATTCGATTATTTTCCCACTGTAAAGCTATTCGCTGCAAATTCCTTCTATTATGAGGGTGTCTCTATAATCTTTTAAAGATTCAAGTTAGGTCTATAGTGTCACGACTACCACAGTTTGGTAATCCGAAAGGCAAGGAGTATGAAGAACTCGAATTTATGCTCTAATATACTTCAAACACATGTATCATATAACTTTGTCTGAATTCTTTGAGCTGTAGCAATAAATTGAATTACCAAGGTATTCGAGTAAGAGAAAGTTAGTCTAGCTTTAGAACAGAATTTTGATATTTAACTGAATACATTTCATACACATTGCAATTGAAAGATTCCTTTGATGATGAAGGTATTGAAGATTGAATCCAAAGAGGAGTGGAAAATTGATAAACACCAGAAGTTGCCTCTCTCAAGGTGGAGATCACATTATTTTTTTGAGAATTCGATTCATAACTTTCTTCATTGTATTAGGTTCCATATTTAATTGTAACCTCGGTTATATTTTAGGATTTCAAACTCCATCAAACTGGAAAAATTGTTGTGTTGTGGCCTATGTGGAGAAAGCAACATAATAAAATATAAATAATTGGTTAATTGGTCTATACGTTTGATGCTATGTAGTGTATATAATTTTTTGGAAAGGTAAATAAAAGATTGTTGATTAACTGTTGTTATTCAAATTTTAGTTAATGTTTTTTTTTTAAACATACAGATATAGGCAAGTAGAATCCTACAGAGTATTTCATCACTCAAGTTTTCCCTTGGGTTCCTTAAAACTTGGTTGTGAGTATTATGTTATTCAAATAATTATTTCTATTATGGTTATATTTCATGAATAGGTATTACAGTATTTTTTTTATACTTGCATGCATGTTAGATTATCTTCCTTGTAGTGTGTTTCTTATTGTAATTGTTTAAAAAGAAAAAATTGTACAACTCTCCTCTTTAAATTAGTATACGAAGTGTATTTTGTGTACCCCGCTTCATTTCATTAATTAGTTCTTCTTTTAGTTCTTTTAGAAGAAATCTAGTTACTATTAATAGGATAACTTTCTCAATTTTAATCACCCATCTTTTAGTCTTTATTTCTAGTTTTAATCACCTAATTAAAAAACTACATGTAAAGCTATTTAACTTAGGATATTGTTTAATTATTTTTATCCACTATTTTTAGGAGTTTCAAACACCCATCTTAGATGTAGCACTTCAATTTATAAGCACTCTAAAAGGGGAGAATCAAGGAAGTTGATTTAAAATAAATAAAAGTTATAATTCAATGTGTAATTCTTATGGAACACATGTACCATATATAGTTTTTTGACAATGGAAACCTAATGTATGAGTCTATGAATGTGGTTATTGTGTTTCCCTTCTTGATGGACTTCATGCACCCACTCTTGGATGCATAAAGATAGTGCTCACAATGTTTTTTGTTCTTCATGCTTGCGATATAATGCATTTGCTACAAAAACATCCTTATCTTTATTGTAGGTAATCTCATAGTTGTAGCCCACCAACTTTATGATCTACTTATGTTTCTTGGGAGAAGAGACTCGTTGTGCAAAAATTACTTATGGCTATGATGGTATGTACTATTGCAAAAGTGCCTTCTTACAAGGTATGGGAGTCACTTGTTCGTAGCATAAAGGATTGATAGTGTCTATTTCTCATTTGTTGAGTGAGTGAGGTTTCTAGCTATAAGTGTTGTGTTGGTGAAGGCTTTGGGACTTCCTTATTGCATTAGGATAACACCCAGTCCATTTCTCAATGCATCACTTTCAATAGAGAATGGTTTGGAAAAGTCGAGCATAGCAAAAACCAATGTAGTGCACATAGCTCACATGAGAAATTCAAAGGTTATTTTTCCACCTGGAACAATTAAAAGATATCCTTTTTCGACATGGTTGTAAGTTGAGTTGTAAATTTCCCATAATCTAACAAAGTTCTAATAATATCATGTGAGGCTTGAAAAATCACAAACGCTCTTGAACATTTTAGGTTTAAGAAAACATTTCATAGCCTTGGGCCACTTTGAATCCTTCCTCAAAAATAATGTGCCCTACATACTAAATATTTTTGGCCAAATAGCACTTAAATAATTTGACACATAATTGGTTATCAACAAGAACAAAGAGGTTTTGGTCAAGGTGCATTTGATTATCTTCCCATGTCCAATTATACACAAGGATGTTATCAAAGAAGATTAAGATGAACTTCCAAGGAAATGGCTAGAAGACCTTGTTCGTCAAGCTAGCCTAAAAGGTATGATAAGAAATTCATAATAATCATCATAATGTGGATCTAATGATAGCTTGATCATTGTAAATCAAGCTTTGAGAAGAAGCAAGGACCGCATTATTTATCCAAGAGAAAATTGACCACCAAAATCAATATAGAGTTGCCAAGCCCCATCCTTTTTTTGAACCAACTATACTAGGTAAGGTAAAATAGGGAATGACTCCTACATGCAACAATTCTTGGGGCATTTTTCTATTTCAATCTTTGGAGGAAGGGATAATAATAGGAAAAAATACTTGGAGGTACACTCTGAAGTACTAGCTAAATTGCATGATATTTAGCTTGTCATATTGGTAACTCCTTTGGTTCTTCAAAGGTAGTTGCTTGACAACCTTATGATTCTTGTAATTCCTCTAACTGGGTTGAAATAGGGGATTCATTGATCTAAATATCACAAAGCTTGTCAATAATTCCATGAATATTTTTTAAGAAACTCCTCCATCTAACAAGAGCTAATGACACTTATTCATCTAGGAGTAAGTCTTCTTAAGGTGTTTTGATGACCATGAGATATCAATTGCATCCAAAATTCAAAAAATCCCAAAAGATGAGTCCAAGGGTGCATAGTCATTCTATGCCCAAAACTACTTCACAACCTCCCAGGGGTAGAACAAACATTCCTCATTTGAGATTGTACTCTACCATTAGTATTTAAACATTTCATGGTTTTCCCTTGCAAGGTAGTGTTCCCCACTATCTATAATAACTTCAAAACATGAGTACACATTGCTTCTTTAGCTAATTAAGGTTTGAAAATGTTGTGTGATGCCAAAACTGATAAGGATGGTGTGGTGATGTTTTCTCAAGGACCCCTTGTCCTTCCTCATTTGAGGATTTGACACCTATCAATGCATGCATAAAGATTTCAAGCATAGGTTCCTTTCTTTTGTGCTCTATTACTTCCTACTCTTCCTCTTGGGTTTCCCTGTGTAGTGACAAAAAATGGATTTCTTTACATTTTATCACTTTGTTTGCATCCCCTTAATTAATTGGGCTTAATTAAGCCTCTAATTGACCCAATTGTGCATTTAAAAACCTAATTAATCCCGTTTTCCGAAAGGAGAACCTACATTAAACAATTATAAACATCAAATTACACATCTTGGAAAATGTGTGTCCTAGGTTTAAGGCCTAGGACTCATTTGCCCAAGGGTCCTCCTTAGGCTTATGACCCTATTTTTTAATATGTTTTTGGTGGCATTTTTATGATTCAAATTCAGGTTGTAATTGTCAATCTTTGATGTTTAATTGTTGGAAAATTGGAAAATTACCTATAAATACAAGGTCTTTTTTTATCAAATTCAGATGCTAAGCAATCTAAGATTTCAAGAGATCAATCTCAAGAGAAAAGATTATTGCCAAGAGCATTCGAGAGAAGATTTTTCAATCAATTATTGCAGCAATCGAGATCAAGATCATCATGTCAAAGTTATTTGCATTCATGCATGTTTTGGAGCTAACATTATGATGTAGGTTTCAAGTTTTCAAGCATCAATTCAAGTATCAAATCAAGCATCCAATCAAGCCATTTCATGCAAGATCTAATCTTTGGAGTGATGTGTTAGACTTCAGTCCTTCAAGGGCGTCCATTAAAGGGTTTTGGTGAGTTGCAACAAGCTAGTGTTTATTCATCATTCCTTCCCTTCATTATTGTTTCATTTCAAGGTTTAATTACCAAACTAAGGTTTGACTAAGGCAAACCCTATACACCAAAAACAAGCATTTTTCTCCTCTTTGTGTATTTGCGGATTTATAGGTGGAGTGAAATTAGATCAAAAGTGCAAAATTGCAAAGTTGTCACCAAAGTTGTCAAGACACATAAACTTATCTACAAAATTTGTTTTCAACCTTCCAACATTAAAACCTAGAGAAATTAGAGCCTTAGATCCAGCATCAAAGGATTGCAAAAAGAATTTTTAGAAAAAGATACAAGGACACATCTGCCAAAACAAGACGCCTTATTGTCACTTTTGGACTCAGGTACAAACCATTATAACCTTCTCAGATCTACTAGTTAATGATTGCTTTTTATAGTATTAACATAATACTTTGCATTCCAAGTGGTAGATCTCAGCTATTTGATCATTAATGCACTTTTATTCATCTCCCAAAAGTGCTTGTCATATAGGTGGGTGTCTATATTTGGCTAATGGATCTTGCTACAATTTTCTCAGGATAATATTTTTTGGGTTGATAGACATCATCCTGCAACCCTTAGATCTGCCTGCAAATTGTATTTTTTGTTAATATTATGCTTTAATATCCACATTCAAGTCTTGCATTGCATAATTGAGTTCATTTAGTATTTTTAGTTTATATCCCCAAAGTGCATTTCAGTAATATTTTACACTTTTCTATTATAAGAAGAGATCACATAGTGTCCCAAAACTTGGATTTGACTCACCTAAGGGTTGTAAGTCAATTCTAATCTCTTGTGGCACTATCCTTCTTCCTAATGAAATAAGAAAAGGTGGTTTTGTGGTTAAGAGGACACCCCATTTTCACTCCATTCCATTTTGGTGACCACTTTTTCTTATGTTTCACCCTGTCATCTTCCCACTCTTCAAGTACCAAAGGTGACTCCACATCAAGAAAATACAACCTTTGTTCTACATGGCAATGACCAATGCATGTTTTTCATCACAATTATAATATAACCCTCTCTCCATGAATCCACATCTTCAAGTTTGTTAGGCATATTATTAGTGTTTTTGATTGAGGAAAGAAACAGGTTTTGAAGGGACCTAAAACCCTTTACAATAAAAAATAAGGCTGCAAAAAGAACAGCAAGCAACCAGCCAAAAGCCAGCCCCCCAAACAAGACCATCAAGATTTACATTTAGAATTGCTCTTGTGGGAGTGGAGAGTCATATCAAAAGAAGGCCGAGAGAATTTAGCTTTTTTGCCCTTAATAGTAATCCAGCCTTCTTCCACTTGCGCTGCCATATCATGCCAAGTCAGCTCACAAAATTCCTAAGGTTTGCCTGCAACCAGGCATATGATTAGTGTTGATCTAGGGTTTGGGACTATTATGGGGCATAGTTGGCACAATATTTTGAATGGAGGTGGTTTGGAAAAATTGTGTTGCATTGTGAATGTGTCTTTGAGTAACTTAGCTAGCCCAATAGTTGCCAACATATCCTCCAATGTGAACATTTTGATCTTAGTGTGAATCTCATCTTTTCAACCACTAATGAAACAATTCTTAAAGAAGACACCTATCAAATATTCCATTTGATTGGCTATTTTTTCTAGATTATGTTTGATAGTCACAAATAGAACTTATTTGCCTCGATTTTGTTCAAGCCACTATAAAATTCTCAAAGTGTTGGGGCCAAAATAAACAAGTAGAAATTCTACAAAGTTTGATCATGTTCTTAGTAGGAAGTTTTGTACAATTTGTACCATTTTATTTATTTCCCAAGTTGAATGAGTCTACAAGGACTATGTCCACAAAGGGGCTATTGTGCAAATGGAAATACTACCCAACTCAACATATCCAATTAGCAAGATATATACCATAAAATTTAGGAAATCAAGTTTTGGGCCCAATGACATTTTTCCTAAACAATTTTTGGAGTCATTTCAATTATTATGATGCAAGCCATGGTTAGTTGTTTAAGGATTGCAAGGATTTATGTCTATCCATCCCTAAGGTCACTTATTTGAGTCTACGTAGCGATTATTTGGGATTGCAATTGATTTGTTTCTTATGATTGGGTTACTTCCATCATATAAGGGGGTCTTGAGGGCTATCAAAAAAGGTCACCAAAGTTATATATGAAAATTATCAACTCAACAAGACAATTGTGTTGGGGTAAGTACCCAAATGACCTAAAATCAACTCAAGGTGATAAAAAAGGGTTCCCAAAGGTATGTACCAAAATGATCAACTTGAAGAGAGATCACAACAATACAAATGCTTGAATGGGATTAAAATTGACAATAAATGCAAGTGTTTCAAATTCTTCTCAATTTGAGGAAAATTAGCCCTAGAAATTCAAATTGGTAAACTATATAGGAGTTGAACCTAACTACAAAACTATTGTAATTCTACCCATCTAAAAGCAAGAAATCATTGGCCACTATATTTTTTGAGAATTATATTGTCTAGCTAAATCAAATCTATAAATGTGGTGAACAACCGAATGGCAGTGGTATCCTCCAACTTGAAAAAGGACAAGATGATCAAATACAGTTATAAGAGAGGAGGTTCTTATAAGGTGTGTATAGTTTGTGTGCTTGCACATAGACTTATCTCATTCATAAATAGTGTTCGCCAATATTTTAAAGCACTAACTATGGAGGATTGAACCATCCCATAGTCCACTATCTTGTCTCTAAGGTATAGTGCAAGTAACTTCTCAAAGTTAAATTTGATCAATGCACCCAAACTACAATCAGCCAAAGAATGCCTAGGGCAAGGTTTCAAAAAAATCTATGAAATCTTCCACCATGCCCAAGGGTACATGGAAGCTCAAAGACATTTACAAATGTTGTCTAAGTCTTTGGTATTGGAGTTTAAGCGCCCCTCACTTCACTATAAATTTTGTGTGTAACAAAAATGGCAACTATTTTGAGGATATTTGAAAACCCCCAACACAATTTATAGCCTAGAACCAAAAATAAAATATTGACAAAAAAAATCTACGAAATTTTGAGCATGATGCTTAGTGCTTGTACTTTTGTAGCCACTTTCTAATCACCAAGATTATAAAAGGGTGAGGTGTGAACTATGATGGATAATCACAAAAATTCTTTAACTTTTGATGTTGCTATAGAACATGGCCTTGGAAAAAACCTTGATGGAAAATGTTTTTGATTAAGTAGGGATTTTTAAAGGGTCCTGATCCCTTTTACATCACAAAAGATTTAACAATAAGCACAACATGACAAGGAACAACAACGAGACGAAACAATAACCAGAAACAGGCCTCACGACCAACAGAACCAAACTAGACAGAACAAAAAAGGAGGAATAAACATCCATGTCAACAGAACAGACCAATAGGCCACACACCAAGCTGCAAAACAACAACCAACCCAACAACCACCCCAAGGGTGGACAAAACTAAACGAGATTCAAACCAAATCAAGCAAGTTTTAATGGGACCTTAAACCCAAGCAAGCCTTATAGCCAATAAAACAAGCCAGTTGGCCACCCCCTGTGTTGAAGAAACAACCAGACATCCAAACCACAAGTAAGATAGGCCTCACGACCGACATATCAAGCCAATAGTCCACCCAAAAAGCAACAATATCATGTGTGAAAAAATTGAGCTCATCAATGCTCCTTGAAACAACCAACCTGTGGCACACCTGTCGCTCTAAGAGAACAGACCACCCACAGAGTAGCAACACAAGTTGCAACCAACAAAAACAACAAAATTAGCAGCCTTCAACAACAACCACCCTAAGGGCGGCCAAGACAACCCATACTTCAAACCACTACAAGCAAGTTGGATCTGAATCCCAAACCACCGATACATAAACACACTCAAGAAAATCGAGCTCGTCAAGACTTCAAGAAGCAACCAAATAGTCAGAATCCTTTCAATCAGTGAACCAATTTCAAAGTCATAAACAAAGGTAATGTTGATGGAGCAAAAAAGCCCCACCTTCCAACAAGCCCCTCCAACTCTATAGGAGAAGTCACCAAGAGAACCCAATCCACTACAACAAAGACTCTCCCACCAACTAGACCTCCAACTCAATATGAGTGGCCTCCACCTCAATGGGAGCTGCAAGAGAGAAGCCCAACTGAAGAAGCAAGAACAACCCACCACGCCCTCAGAACCTTCCTCCACCTCAATAGGAGCGATCTCCACCTCAATAGGAGAAGTCTCCACTTCCATAGCAGACACAATATGAAGAGCTAGAAAGATTGTACAAACTCTAGTAGAAAGAAAACTCCAAGCGACCATGGACAATAGAGGCACCTTAGCTTGCATAAAAAAACTTTTCCTTCAACCTCATCAAGAACAAATGGTTCAAAATCTGAGAGTCCACTACACCTTTGAAAATCATTAGCAAGCCAACCACCAGAGGAGCAAGCATACCAACAAAGTTCAACTTATCCAAGAGAGCTTCAAACTCAACTTCAATAGGAGCAAAAACAATTACTACATTCAACAAAGAAGCCCAAGAAAACTCAAGACCCCAAACCTCTGGAGCTAGAGAAGGAGAACAACAGATAAAATCACAACAAAACCTAAATCCCACAAGAAAACCAAGCTTGAAGACACCAAAACAAGACACAAACCACTTTGATATAGGGCAGGGACACCTGAAACCCTAGAGGAACATTCTTAAAAATCCTACTATCACAACACAAGCTGTGATAGTAAACACTTCAGGGACAACAACTAACACAAGGCACCCCCAGCAAATGTCACACCCCGAATTGTAAGCTACTACGTAATAGTATTGCATAGGGCCAAATGATTGTAATGAGAACTCAATGCTTGAATAAAATATGTGTACCTTGTTATCAATATGAGTGTTGTTACATTTAATGATTGTCTCATTTTAATGTATTTCTATTGATGTCATTCTTGGTGGATTAATGCATATTAAGTTATAGAATTGATAATATTCTAGCTTGTGAAATGTTATATATACTATTTATGTTGTGAGAATTTGACTTTTGTGGACTTATGTCAGTGGATGCAGGTATATGTACCATTCCTCCAAGCGGAGGGCAAATATCACTTGGGAGAGGGGCTTGGTCGGTTAACCGATAATTTGAACTATTTGAGCATACGCACACTTCACTGTAGATTGAGTAACTAAGTTAGTTGTGTTAGATGAGTCATCCATAGTCATAGATTGGCATTAGGAGTCGTGTCTTCTTCTGTACATTTTATGAGAGATGTTTATCTATTACCTGTCTCATGGTATTAAGTTCATTACAAATCATGTATGAATGTAAGTAAATAGGGAGGGTACATATTGTTGGCATTTCAAATCGCACCTCTGGAATGCATTTTGGAAACAGATAGCTATGTGCAGTAAACTGCTCTTCGAATTAGGAGGGGAAGCTCCCTCTTTTGCTGAGTTGCATAAAGAAAGTAAACTAAACTAATTTTGCCTCTTTTATGGTTTAGCTGCGAGAACACAAGGTTATAGAACTCTAGATGTTGCCGCTGAGGTTTTCCCTTAAATGAAACTTAACAACTACAACTTAACTTATGCTATTGATGTTTCTAGCCTCTCAAGTAAACGCAAAGCAAGAGAGTTAGAAATGAACGAGATTGATTTTCGGATAAAGATACTTAAATGAAATTTCTTCAACATACATCTACTAAATTTCAATGCAAGCGGGAAAGGAGATCATATAAGTATTACACAATAACGAAAATATGAGACTTTATATCAGGGCCAGCAAAGCAAGCTTCAAGACTTTAGTTTCTCACACTTCGAGCACAAAGTTACAGTTCCAAGACAGCAAGTTGTAGCAAAATACTTGCAACATGCGATCAACCAAATTACAATTGACACAAAACACATGCACTAAACAAGGATTTGCAGCTAAGGAGGCATGCAAACTTGCTCTTTACACAAATTGAACTGACACTAAACGATAACAAACATGAAAGCATAGGCTCAACAATTATGTTATCACAAGCACGGTTAAAATAAAATGAGAAAACACTACTCTTATTCATACACAAGCAGAGGAGTAGGGAACCCTAAAATATCCTTGCTTTTACAACTATTGCTTGCCAACATGCAAGCTTTATTTCTAATCTTAGAAAAGATAAAATATCTAAAACCTAGAAAGCATCTAAAATAGGAAAATGCCAACTCGTTACAATTGTTTTCTTTCTATCCTCAAAGAATGGATAAGAATAAGGACAAGAATAGAAAGAAAGCTTAGGAAGAAGCTTCTAAAAGAAACCTGATTTAAATCTCGATCACATCTACTAAAAAATGGGAAACTTCATCCTTGGTGGGAGTGTCAATACTATTAATAACAAAATGTCGTTTTTCCCAGATTTCTTCACCATCTGCAATAGATCTCAAGAAATCTTCACCCTACTGCTTTCTCGAACTTTGCTGACATCATGGAAATCATCTTCATTCTTCCAACCCTGCCATCGCTGCCATGCATGATACTCTGAAACTCTCCTTGGACTACATCAAGCCCAATGTATGAACCATCTTCAAGGCAATATTGACAAGGAATCGCTGCAACAAATTCTTTGATGAACTTAAGAGTATCAATAACTCTTTGCTTATAGACAACAAACTCCTCAGATATTCTCACATAGGTATTTACCTTGAAAAGGTGACCTTCCTTCCATTCCAGGATTTGTCTTTTGTGTTTTCTTGCCATTGTAGAGTCGTAAGCCATATCTAAATCTGCAATTATGATTTCATGCATAGGCTTGAACTCGGCTATCAACTGCTCAAAATCCTGGATACCTTGATGTAAGTCATGAGCCTTGTATCTTAGCTGAAAGACCTATGCTAGAATCTCTTCTCCTCTGACAATGAACTCTTCAACCCATTCTTGAGTTTGTTTTCTACAAATAACTAACTGCCTTAATTGCTGCTGATCAACTGGTGTCTCTAAAACTTGGGGCAGCAACTATGTTGTTTGTGAGGTGCCATGGACGATATTAGATATACACAACCGGAGTTGACGATTTTCAGCCTTGAGGGCTGCCTTGTCTTCTCCATCCTTTTGCACTCTTTCTTGAATATTTTTTGTTACCATCTTGAACAAACTCATGTCAGCATGTCGGGTACTTTTACCAAGATTTGCTTTGACCATTATAAAATTATCAACATCCACCTCATCCCTGATTCTATCTTCAAAAGAAGTAGTTGTCTCCATGACCATTTCACCATCAGGATTTCTCTCAAAGTGGATTTGTTTCTTTGCCTTCTTCTTGGGTGCTTCCTGATAAACATCATCAAAGTTCAACTGATAAGAAGGCCTTTGTCTTGTCCTTCCCAAGGAGCTCTCAAGCCAAGATGTGGTATCTCTACTAACATCCATGGGAGAAATAACAACAACATCTTCCTCTATCTCCTCGTCTTCCAAATCAATGTGAATTGGTGAAGACCTCAGAGATGGCAAAGGGTCTTGTATCAAAGGCAAATCTTTCGTTTCCTCTTGAAAAATGGGCTCATGTGATGGAACTTCTGTTTCATTCATTGGCTGCTCTTGGATGACAATTCCTGTGAAATCCAACCTCTTCTTTGCACTCTTTGTAGACCTACTACCCTTCATAACTTCTTGACCTTTTCCTTTTGTCTTTGACTGAACTTTAGAAGAAAAAGGAGGCAATGGATGAACCCTTGGCGGCTCTGCTACTGAAATTGACTTCATTCTTTTGAGTGTCAATAAGGTCTTGATGTAATCAACAACCTGACAAGTCCTTTCTTCCACTACAATGCATTATTTGTTAGCCCAGTTAACCTGTGGAAGAGGTTGTTGCTCAATCTGATTTCTAGTATACGCTGGGAGAATTACATCCCCGTCGTCATCTGATAACCCTTCAATGTCTTCGGATAAACAATCTTTCATTTGATGAAAGGCGAGTCTACTATTGCTTCACCTTCACACCTCGAACTCATCTCTGCAATTAGCCCAAAAGTCTTCAAGTGCGGGCACATGAACGTAGTTTTGACCAAGTCGAGCTGCATAGACACCATAAGGACCATAAGATCATCTCTCGCTAAAAGGTTTGAGACCAAGTTTATCTAATTCATTACCGATTATTTTAACATCTGCAGATGATCTGCACCTATAAATACCTAAAGCAAAAGGGAAGTTGAATGCTGGTTTCTTTTTGTTGCGCAAGCGGGTGTGAACATCTAATACTTGCCTTAGAAACTCCATAAACACAACTTCATCTGACAGATACCTTGGTAACATAAGAGGAGCACTTGAATAGCCATAAACCCTTAGGTAAGTGAAAGTAGCAAACTGAATAAACCAATCTGCCCATTCTGACATTGTTGCCCTGACAATAGATGAAATGCATAAATGTAGCTCATTGTCCAGGTCACGCATTGTATATATTAGGAATGCTTCATTCACTCTTTTGTAGTGATGATATGGCGTAGTGAACTCCAAATGAGTGTAATAATTGTAGACATGTTGTACATTTAAATAATCCTTTGTGTTTAACCCTTTGAATTTACCCTGAAAGGCAACCAAGTAGACTAGGTAGGATATCATGTGGAATGCATGTTTATTGAAATATTCAGTTATCTGATGATGAAGGCAATCACTGATGAATGTAGGCCAGTCATAGAACTCTTTCTTCTTCATGATATGAGGTATCACGTAGAACATCCAAGGCTGAAACTTTGTTGCATTTTCTTGACCAATAATTCGATTGAGTAAGGTGATTATTATAGCAAATTCATCCTTGAACTCTCCTCTCCCAATGTTCTTTGGCAATATATTGTTTTTTTCTTTCAGCCATCTGTGTGCAATCTTCTTGCTATAATTTTCTTGATGCTCTTCCCATATCCTTTCACATTCCTCTATGTTGATGGTAACATTCCCAAGCCATGGTGGAATTGAGAAGCATTTCTCGATCATGTCTAGCTTTAAGCTGCATATGATTCTTCCATCTGCTGACTGGATTTCCCTTGTGGCAGGATTATAATGCTTGATACAAGCAATTATGAATTCTAAGCTTTGTACTAAGAAAGGTATGGATGTTGTTGCGAGAAGACCTAAATGGCCAAGATGCCTGATGGTGGCATTGCCTGCATCTTCCAAAGGACGTAGATTGAATACTGGTTTGATATGATGTAAGTCAGTCTCGGTTGTTTCTATGAAATCATGGTACAGTGTTGATTTGGTCTTAAACTCTGTAGGAATGTACTCCATTCTGCAAAACTTGAAGATTGACTGTAAACACACTTAGGTTCTGACAAGTTTTGGCAAACTTTTTAATTTTAGTTTGCTGATTTTTCTTTGTTAAACGGATGAATTTTTGGAAATTTTTTTGAGATATGGGTTTTGATTAGAATTCCATTATAAGCCAACCCAAATCATCCGTTTTTGAAAATTTGGAGTGGACTGAAAAAGAAGCAAAACCCTAATTTTCTCTTAAAAAAGCGGAAAAAGCTGGCATCTGGGTATTGTTCATGAGCACATTATGGATGAACCCAATTGATTAGATGTTGAAAACCCTGGCTTCTAACTGAAAAAACAACCACTTTAAGTTTCTTTGGAAAAGTTATGATATGGGTTTTGTCCAGAAGAAGGTTTGGTATAGACCCAGAAGATTAGAAATGGAAGATTTTGAAGTTTTCTCTAACATGCATAATAAAAAGCAACTGCTGCAACCTTGAAAAAATCCTTCAAAAATTTGTCTAGAAGATAGAACAAATATGAACTAGCTCGCTGAAAATTGAAAACAATAGCCTCCTTCTTCACAAATTTGATGTTCTGGATGAAGAAATATGAAAAAGCAAGCCTTCTTTGAGTGCTGATCTGAAAATATTATGAAAAACCAGCAAGTTTATGTTCTTGAATCTTAAAAATAAGGGTTTGAAGTTGCTGCTTTGTTTCTCCTTGAAGCCACTTGCAAGAAAATATTAAAAATAAAACATAGAGATGCCTTTAAATAATTTTTGCCTTGAGAAACAGCTCTCAAACCCTAATTCTTTGAAACTCTAAATTTAGTTCATGCAATGAACTTAGGGGTTTTTTCTTTCTTTCACAATTTTTGAAATTTTCAATACTTTTTCTAAGGCATTGGAAGTTGGGCGCCCTTCTTGAGGTGAGGCGCCCAATCTCCCCAGACTTAACCAATTTTTCATCATTTTCAACTTCTCTTCAATTTCCCACCCTAATTTGATCCTATCTCCCGACTTCCAGATTGATCCGATGGACGAACTGAACATTTCATCATGGAGCCTAATCAAATCTGACGACATTGTTTTGGAGACGTCTTCTGACCAAAACTTCATTTGACCCTTCAAATTGTCGAGTGCCTATCTCTACCAGGGGCACCCATTTTCTCCAATGTTAGCCATTTTTGATGATCTTCAAACTTTGCTTGTCTTCTGACTTTCAGATGAATTCTTGATATTGGGCGTTGTACTTGTCAGATTGACTGACTGACAGGTCCACTAGATAGTTGAGAAGATTTTGGAAGGGGTCTTCTTGGTACTTCATCTCCAAAAACTGACATTTGATGGATCTAAACCCTAGGTGCCCTTCTCCTTCAGGGGCGCCCATCTCTTCCAGAGATAGTTTTTATTCTACGTTTTTCATTGTTGCTTTTGACGTTTCATTTCATTCACTTTTTCTCCTTTGTTCAGCCTGCGACATCTGATGACTGCCTGCTTTGACGAACGTGTTGATGATTGCGTTGGAAAGCTTGATCCAGTCTGACGAAGTCATGTTGGAGGTGCCTTCTGCAAATTCTATCATTTGACTTCTCAAAAACTTGGGCGCCCTTCTCCTTCAGGGGTGCCCAGATTCACCAGACTTAGCCATTTTTACTGTTTTTCGCCATCAAAGTTCAAAACACCTCTCTTTGTGACCTTTGTTTGATCTGGATTTGTCAATGGCTGGGTGATCTGATGAGCTGATGGAGACATCCGCTGCGAAGCTGGCAAGGAACTGAACAATGTTGCCTGGGAGAGCCAACCTCTAACTCCATTGTCTGACCTTCCAAAAAGATGGGCGCCCTTCTTCTCCAGGGGCGCCCATGCTGAGCAGACTTAGAAAATTTTCTACAAATTTCAAAATCCTTCCTTTTTTGACGTGCCTTCCTTGTCGTTGACTGTCGGAACAGAAAAAGTTTCTAAGGCATGAAGGTTTGGGCGCCCAAACTGAGCAGGGGCACCTGGATTTACCAGCCTTAGAATTTTTTTTACATTTTTCAATTCTTCAAGTTCTTCTCTCCATTCTTCGTTTCGCATGCATGTTCTTCGTTGATAGCTTTTGTTTGATGCTTGAACGTATGATTCTGACACCTGACAACTGACTGACCTCCATTGATGACCTCGGATCTTCCGAAACAACTTCTGAAAAAGCAGAATAGACCCAGTAGGGTAAAACTGATCTTTTTTGTGATTTTGACTGCATCAGCCTGATGAGGAAGTATTTTGAGCCAATCAAAATCAATCTTAACCCTAGAAGTCAAACTTTCTATTTTTAGAAAATTTTACAAGTATCTGTTTCTTAAGAAACCCAGAAAAAGTCTATTTTTAGAAAACTGCTAAAAATAGAAATTTGCCTAAAATTTAGGGACGAAAAACTGAAATCTGGGTATTGTTGGTTTGATCGTTCTGAGCCAACCCAAATTGTTAGAGTTTGAAATTTCTAAGTTTTTGACCCTCATGCAAGACATGTAAATCCCAATTTTGACCTTTCTGACAAATTTAACAGTATTTTGATTCATTTCTTCAAAATGCCTAAGTGTAGCGAAAATTTTAATTTGGGGTACAACATTGGCTTCGTCTGGGGACCATGTCGAATACCTTCGGCATAGGAGAACTGTAGAATCTTCTGGATTTCAAGCTAGACCAGTGCCTTGTCCATTGGGTATCGGAGTCAGCATTACATCCTAATCACCTATTTGCAAAACTTTCCCTAAGAATCGCCTGTGACCAGACTTCCTAACATCACTTAAGAGTTGGACATTTCCTAAAAATCACCTAAAACAAGACTCTTAATCACCTAAAACACAACGAAACTATTATGAGAGAGGGAAACACAACATTACAAAAGGAAAAACTACAGAAAGGGGAAACACATTACTAAAACATGAAGAAAAGAAATTTCACTCCACCCCCAAAGGGATAAAGTGCTTCAGGTACTGTCCACTATGCGGGAGCGGGAGGAGTCCTCCATCCAAGTGCGAGAGAACATAAGTATTCTCCCCAGTGAACTCATGGATCTTGAACGGCCCCAGCCACAAGGAATCAAATTTTCCATGCATCCCTTTGGGCTCATGTCTCTTATCCCACAGTAGGACTTGATCACTGACCTCGAAATCTTGATGGCGAGCTTTCTTGTCGAAAATTTTCTTCACCCATTCTTGATGTTGGGTGATTCTATCTACCACCTCCACTCTCTCCTCTTGAAGCTTTGTCAGGAGCATAATGCGCTTTTCAATCAACTCTACAAACTCTCCATCCTCTACCGCAGTCGCCAGCTGCAAAGCAAACAACTCTAACGTGATGGGTAACATAGCTTCTGTACGATACATGATGATGAAAGGGGAAGTACCAATGGCTCTCTTAGGAGTAATTCGATCTGCCCAAAGAGCGTTGTAAATTTTCTTATGCCAATTTCACTGATTAGTGTCAACTAACTTGCGCACTATTGTGACTATGTTCTTGTTTGATTACTCGGCCTGTCCATTACCTTGTGGGTAATAATCTAATGAATGAGCTAATGTGATGTCGTGATCAAAACATAACTCTAGTAGTTCCTCTGATGAGAAACATGATGCATTATCTATCACAATTTTGTGAGGCACTCCGAAGCGTGAAACAATATTTTCCTTCAAGAAGTCACACACCACTTCAAAAGTAGCTTGCTTAGTTGGAAAGGCCTCAACTCATTTAGTAAAGTAATATGTAGTTGTAAGGACATAAATGTGACCCTTAGTAGACTGCGGGTTGATAGGACCAACAAAATCTAGGCCCCATTGCTGAAATGGAGCGTCTATAATAATTGGCCTGAGAGGAATGGCTGCCAGCTTTGTCTTGCCAACAAACTGATGACACAACTGGCATTTATACACCCATTCACACACATCGCGAAACATAGTTGGCCAAAAGAACTATGCTCGCAAAATTTTAAAAGCTGTCACCCTAGATGAAAAGTGGCCACCACATGCTTGGTTGTGAAAGGCCTCCAACAAACATTGTTGTTGATCTTTGGTGACGCATAGCATAAATGTTCCATCAAGTCCACGCTTGTACAGAATGTTGCCCATTATCACATAATTTTGGGCTTTTAATTTCAATGTCCTCCTTTGTTGTTTATCTAAGTGATGTCAAAGGACGCCTAAAATAAGGGATGACATTGAGAAAATTATGAAAGACTTTTTCATTCAAAATATCCCCTACGTGTTGAATCAAACCATAAGCTAAATGTGTCGATTTCTTCTCCTTGAATGGAATCAAATTGGAACTTTCTTTACCTGTTGTCAATTGATAGTCGAATCAGCTTCCCAATTCAATGATTAAAGGATTTCTCTGCTGCCACATACTAGCTGAAAGAGTCAATTGAATACTTGTCAAGTTCCATGCCTTCCCATGAGGAATGCGTTGCATTTCCAAGCTCTATATATAGCCTTCTAAGTTTTGTGGAATAACACTCGGAATATCATTCGAATTAGCATTCCTATTAGCATTTTGTTATCATCCTGATTAGCATTCTTATTCTCATTCATACTGTTCATTCATTAAGATCATTCTTTCTGCAATTCATAGTTGTTCTCATTGCCATATTGAGCTTGCGTAATTGCAAGAGTATGCTTTCAATTTCTGGAAGTGTGAATTATTCTCAAGTCTTATTTTCATCTTCTCATACTACTGGAAGTTTGAATCACCATAATTTTGAGCCTTAGTCAAGAAACTAACCAGCTGTGTAGTGAACATTGAGAGAGAATTTTCTGTGAGAGAAATATAGAAAGAATAGAGGAATTATGTAGTCTGGAAGCGCTGCAAGTACATACCACATCATCATCATCAGGGGAAAGCTTGAACCAGGCATGGTTAACTATTCTCTATACAATTCATCTTTGATCTTTTATGAAGTCATGTTCAATATCTTTGTTAGATAAATGAAGTTATTTGTTGACGTGTAATGTTTGCAATAGACTGTCCAAAGCTTGCATTGAGTAAATATGTCATAGATGATGCATGTTTGTTGAAGAGAGTATTTATTTGTCTTGAAAGGTTAGATAATACAATTAGTATTATTGTTTTACTTGTATGATCTCTGTATAAGGAGAGTATTCGATACCTTAGATATCAATACTAGGATTGTGATGAGAGCTTAATTCCAGTACAATGTAGCCAGCTAAGTTATTAGTTTAACTTAGTAAAGCTAGCTAAACTCCTAGGAAATATTCATTCACATATAGGAAAGAATAGGAGTACTTGCAATGCAGATTCATCCCAGTAGGAATACTTGATGTAGGATGTCTTTGGTACATATTACCATGATAGGACAAAAGACCTACGCGTAGTGTAATATAGCCCTAAGTCAAATCAACCCTGAATAGTGTATGTGACAGTTGACCCTCAGTAGAGATTCTATATGAAAACTTTGGCCAAAGTAGTGTAATGAACAAAACATCCTCTTAGAATGGGCAATGATTACACTGTCAAGATCACCATGATCTCGTATTGCATACTAGATCGAGAGTTTACCGGATGTACAGGTTCTAATTATGTAGGACACACCACTATGCTCAGTCGGTTTACAGTATCGGTTACCCTACCAATCTTTCTGTTGAAGGGAGGGCCATCTACCGAATGATAAATGTGTGGGGACCGCATTATAAGTCTGTGGTTGGCAGAAAAGCGTCAGAGTGATGTTTCTCCTCCTTACCAAGCTACTAAAGCACCGAGATTTGAAAGGCGGATTCCCGGACCTTCTTACCACTATTACTTCAAAAGCTCAATGAGCTATATATGTACACATATGTATGTTTACTCTGATGTTCATTTGAAAAGAAAAATATTTGAAGTTGATTGTTAGAATGTATCTTGTTTAATTGTCAATGAAAAGAGAAGAAATGTTTCATAGTGTTTTCTTTGATGCATCTTATCTTTGATTAAATGTTGTAGATTAAGAAAAAAAAAATTACGTAAGGGTCAGGTCGTTACAGCAGAGTCCAAACTTTAAAGGGAAAAAGGAAAGTCTTCGAGATAGAGAGCATTTCACCACAAATTCCAAACCAAAAACGAAAACCAGGTCCTCAATAGAAGCTAAAAGGACAGAAGGTTTCTCCAAAGGGAAAGAGTGGGAGAGCAAGCAACCCAACTCAGACCGAGAATAGCAAAGACCCAAAAATCCGCAAACCCCTACTTTACCAAAGTCCCTAACCAAGATCTAGAGAGCATGAAAGAGGGGTGGCAGAACCAGACAAGGCCTCAACCACTCCACCATGGAACATAACAACACCAAAGAAAACACAGGAGAGGAGAGCCATCTATCAAAAAAAGGCCAAGCAAAAAAAGGCACTGGACCCACAACCAACAAGCTAGAAGAAGAATGAACCTCCTCAACCTAGGGCAGATAGGATGAGTAGCCCAACATCAACATGAATGTCAAAGCAAAGTCACATCCCCAACGCGAAGGGTAGAAAGAACACTAGAAGTTCAAACAAAGGCAAGAACCAACCACGAGAGCAAACCAAGAGCAACCGGCTATAGAGGAGGCAAGAACCAAGACAAACAAGTTGCATAGCCAAACAAACAACCAGACCCCAATCGCAAGAAGCGTGATAGAAGGAAGGAACACCACTAGGGTAGGAGATACTAAGTAGCCCGCACCACATCCCCAGAGGGGCGTCCATAAAAGGCCACAAATCCTCTGTAGACCACCTAGAGGAAAAGGCGCCAATACAAGGAGTCAAGTATCCACAAACCAGACCCCAAGGGCAACAGACACTCCCACAAGACCAAGAAACTGTCGAAAAAACCACCACCCAAAAACCACCACAATAAGCTGAAGCTTCCATACCCCCCCTACAATCAAAAAACATCGTCCTCATCCTCCAATTCAGAGCTACCATCGTTCACCAGAGGAATTCAAAATCCCTCTCCCGATTCCTTTTCGATTCAGAGCCGCCATCATCAAATTCATTAGATTCATCATATTTACCAAAGGAATTCAGATTGATGGCAAATGTTATGATACTCCTTGAAACAAATTAGTCCAATAAGCGAAAATTTGACAATATGCACTACAAATAAAATAAAGAGAACAATACTATACTGAAATCATAAAATCATACTACAAAATATCGTAAGCCTCTTTGAGGGGGCAACCTCCTTTAAGCAATGCTCCATACAAATTATTCAATAGATGTTCTTTCATTTTGTTTGAGCCCTCTATTTAAATGAATTCTATTGAAGAGAACTATCACTTCCCATGCATATAAGATAACTACAATTAACTAAAAAAAAGTTACAAAACATATGCATCCAAATTTTTATTAATAACACCTATAAAAAATTGGAGTTTAGACAAAAGGGAATTGTAACAAAAAAAAAAATTAAACTTTAAAAACAACTCATTTTCTACAAGAAAATCTTATCTCATATGCAACACATGTCAGAATTTCAAATGCAACCAAACATCAAAGCAATAATATTCAACCATAGATTTCTAGACCAGTAGCTAAGCTTGGCCCCAAACACCTAGTGAACATGAACCCCATAATTTCATAAGAGCATGTTGTAAACAAGGATTTTAAAACTAACTGTACTACAACAATATCATATAACACTAAGAAAGACTATTCTAAGGTCAAAACAAAGTAGACCACAAAGGTAGGAATAAATAATTAACAATGAAAGTGGTGCAAATAAGGGATATTGACACTCCCTAATCCTATATAGGATCTACATGATAAATTAGGGAAAATTCTATGGGAAAATGTTAAGTTGCCAATCTTGGTACAAGTATGGATATAGGTTCAAGATTTGGGTACATCAGTATGGCATTTTTTTCCTTGGGTACAAGTACGAGTTTGTGTGTGTATTGTAAAAACAATGATACTCATGATTGCCAATAAACAAAATATTTAAATACCTCATCATTTGTAAAAAGAAAAGACATAAATTTGTAATTCAATGATTTGTTAAATATCAATACACAATGAAAATTACAATTAATATTCAATAAATTCATAAAGTCACATTGTTCTTCATCGAGAGAATCAAAGTCAACATTTGGCTCAATTTCATTTGAACCACAATGAGTTATTATGCCACTTCCACTAGCCATGCCATATGTATAAGTCTCATCTAAAGAGATCTTGGCAAGTTGTACAACAATAATGTGTAAGTATGCACACTCAAGAGTTGGATCCCAATTTCTCATCACCTCCTCATTGTAATCAAGTTTTTTATGTGACAACATATCCCAATAACTAGTGGGATTCTTGGAGTGGAAACCCCAATGGAGTTAAGGAGCGAAATCGCTCATGGGAGTTTGGGGGCAATCCCCCCAATGAGGCTGAGGGGCAACGCCCCTTGTGGGAGTTTGGGAGCAAGCAATTTTTTTGGCATTATCAAATCAGCATTATTTTGGAGTTTTCATGCATATGTACTACTATACCCACTTGATATTTTTCACCTTTCAACACATTTAGCAGGGTATATGCCCTCAACACCTGCATCGTACCTGAGTCCCTACCACTAAGCCCAAATTAAGGCCTTTCAAACCACACAAACCTTCTTAGTGCACACCATTCTCACAATTTTTTACTTAAGGGCAAAATTAGATATTTGACACTTTTTTGTTTATAAAAATATTTTAAAAGAATGATTTGTTTTTTTTTCTTTTTTTCTTTTGGGCAGCCCTTGAGTTTGCCAAGGTTCACCTCAATTCACCTCAATTACCCTTAGGTCATCCCAAACCTAACCCCGAGGGGGTTCTAATGAACCTTGCAACATAAGAAAAATGATTGCAAAAGAAAAGCTTTATAAACTAACAATGAATCCATCAAATAATAGTAGGCTACATTTTCAAATATGTAAGGCAATTCACCGTGTAAACAAAAATAGAATAGATAATAAATGGAGTCAAAACAAGCCAAAGATTCAAGAGGTATCTACAATAATAACACTATATAGGCATATTTGACCTCTAATCCATACATCAATAAACCTAGTTTGAAAAGAAATGGTATAGAGAAGTTGACTGAGAAACCTATATTGAACTGGGGAAAAAAGACTTATGAGGACAATGCCCGGGCTAAGCTGAAAGAAGCATAAAAGAAAGATATGCAACCCATATGCATAAACTCCAATCTCGAGCTTGTTGTACCCAAACCAAATTTTTTGCTTCATTAAGGCATTTTGCTTAAAATGGTCTAAACCTTGAAAATATGGGGTCAAAACTCAGTTTTTGGGCAAATAAAGTATGGGCTTTTAGTCAGTGTGATGCGAGGAAGATACTGGCAAAATTTGGAAATTTTGAAAATTAGGGTTTCCGGACCCCATTTTTAGGGCAAAACCCTAAAAAATAGGAACTTGTCAGAATTGGCTGAAATTAATTTTGATTGGCTTATTTCACATCACGATCACAATGGTGAAATCAGTTTCAGTTAAAAGTCAGTTAAAGCCTTTGTGGGTAGTTTTCACATTTTCAGGAGGAAAGTTAGGACCTCTGAGGTCGTCAATGGCAGTTGGCCAATACCAGGTGTCGAAATCTAAGCCTGAAACTCAAAAAAGAACATTCTACGATGAAAGATGCTAAAAAATATGCTTTTTGACGGAGGGGATTTTCAGATTGGCAAAAAGTGCTAAAATATTCTAAGTCTGGGAACTTTTCATTGTGTAACGTGGGAGACACTTGTGCAATCAACGTGCAAATCAACTTTACAGTGTCCGTACATGTGAGAATGATGAGGTATAGTCATACACACACCTCGACAGTAGTAGTACTTTGACATGGTCAACCTCAGGAGTTAATACAGTGTTCACAGAGCATGAAATGGATGAAAATCATGAAGTTCAGAGCTAATCTGCGTCCCTGTAGCCCAAGGGCGCCCTTCCATTTGAAGGTCAAGATGCAGTTGCTTTGGGTTGCTACTACAATCATTCTCTTATGTTTTCAATCAGCTTTTCGACTAGCTATGGAGCAAGTTCATTTGAATTGCAGAACTCCAGCAAACGAAGGCGGAAGCAGAGACTATGAAGGGTGTATTTCACATGGAGACGGTCTAGAAATGCAGATCTATGCCCCTATAGCCCAAGGGCACCCTTCTTTTTGAAGGCCCAGATCTGGATGCATGTATGTGCTGGTGGATTCAGTCTTTGCAGAATTAGTCTGGCTTTTCAACGAACTATCAAGCGGAGACGTACCTAGTGCAGAACTCCGGTTATCAGTGGCAGAAGTAGAAACTGCAAGTAGGATACATGTCAACAAAGATTGCCAAATCATGGTTTGAGCGCCCCTGTAGCTCAGGGGCGCCCTTGAATATGATTACTTAGATGAATGAAATTACAGTGGAGGTCTTCTTGAGATCTTTTCCAACTTAGTCCAGCTTTGCAACGCAGCAGTTCGCAAGATGATTTGATATTCTGAGAGACTGTGACAGAGGTTCTACCGAGCATGTAAAACAAAGGATGGTGAAACGTAGCTTCACACAGCTGCATATCTATAGGCTAGGGGCGCCCAGAATTTAGGCCTGTCAGATGGGGTTATTTGCTTTCGCAGTCTTCACAAGACTTGTGTGCAATTACTCCAGCCATTCAACGAGTTCAACCATCAGCCTCCAGGATTTGGCGAGTGCTCGTACATGCGAGGTCAAGATGGTGTTGTTGAAAAGTGAGAGTGGTTGAAGACAACTAAAAATGGCTAAGTATGGTGGATACCAATCTCCTTGAAAAAGGCACCCTTCTCTTTGAGGCCTTATAAGCAGTTTTCTGGCTTGGTCGTCTCCAAAGACATCTCTTGTAAGTTGACTCAACTGTGCAGAGAGACAGTCAGCACACAAACTGGAGCATTCCGCTCCCGGTATCATGGGTCAAAGAATGGTGTTCAGATGAAAGTCACACTTTTGTCAAAATGGTATTTGTGCTATCACAGAATAGGGGCGCCCATCCTTTTGGGGTTCTTGATACAATTTTCAGATACCTTACATATAGTCATTGGATGCAGAGTACTTCCATTCATGTAATGAATCTATTATTCAGTCAACAGGGTTCATCATTCACCATTAGCGGCAGTTTGAAGCATCATAAGGCAATACAGAGAAATAAGTTTGGAATCAGTGCATTAATTTAATCAAAGGTGCCTAATTTTCCAAGGTGTCAGATGTTGATTTTAGCAATTGTGGTTCCCAGCAGACATTTCATCCTTGTCATGTAGGCTTCGCGGTGGATATCTCAGATTAGTCGCAGGATCATTCGGTCACCCGAAAATAAGAACTGAACATGGTCAGATGTAACTTTGCAGTCAGCTATAAAATAGGAGATTCTCAAAAATCTCATAACTCTGGCAAATGGACGCCTAGAAGGTTAAAATTCGACTTTCTGGAATCAGTAAAGTTTACTGAGCACATACAGATCCTATTTTTAGCAAAATGACAAATAATATTTTTGCATGAAGGGCATAAAAAAGTGACGAATTTCTTCAAAGATAAATATTGGCGCCACTTTTAGCTCTTTGCATGTTTTTAAAATTAAAATATTATTTTTAGTCTGAGACTTAGAGTCAGTGGCAGTTCAGCTGGTGAGGGGCCAATCGAATTCTTTCACAGTTAAGGTTTCAACATGCATGCATGATGGTACGACTTTGTTTATTTAACCAAGTGTGGCGCCTTTTCTCATTCGCACAGCTTACAGAATTTGAATTTCTTCAAGAGATTGGCGAATTTCCATCAGACAAGCGAGTTCGAAGGCGATAGAAAAATTCTTTTGCAGGTAAAGATTTAGATTCAACATCAGATTAAAGGCAGAGTGGCGATTTTGAAAGAAGAAGACAAAAATAATTAAAAATAATAAAAGACGTCTTTTTCTCTTCTAGATTTCTTCCATTTTCTCGTCTAGATTTTTTCGCATGTTCGAAGAACAAGCAAATTTTTGCAAAACAAAGTATTTGGATTGATTCAGAAGAGCTTTCTCAACAAAACCCATGTGTCATAATTTTTCAGGAAAATTTGTTCCAGAACATTTGTTCTCGAAACTTTAATTTTCTCAACCGAAATTCCTTTGCATGTTTGAGTAAAGGTTAAATTTTTACATTTCTGACAATCTGGGTTGTCTTAGAATCACTTTCTGGACAAAACCCATATCTCAGATTTTTCCATAAAAATTCTCATCCGACAAGCTATTTTTAGCCTCAACAAGCTATTTTTAGCTTTCCAAAAAAATTGTCAGAATATAGCCGTGTTCACAGTCATCAGGCGAGTTTTTCAGAATGCAGTTCACACAGCTCGATTTAAAGACCAAGTTAGTTTTGACTCATGACTTCATCGGAACAGTTGATTCAAATCTACATAAGGTGCTTCCAGAAGCAGTTTTGAATCCACTTAAGATCAGAGATTCGATAATCAAGAACATTCAGCAGTCTGGGTTACTTGAGGTCGATTCCATACCTATCTCAGTTCTTTGCTTAGAGTTTGTAATGTCTTGCATTAAGCATTATAATTCTGTTGCACGGGAAATACAATCAGCAGATGGGCGTGTCATATGCAGTCTCAAACCCCTCGACATCGAGCGAAGTCTGGGTATACCTCAACATCCAGATGGGTTGGTCATTTCCATGAATAAGAGCGAGCAGACATTCAATACTGAAATTGATAAGTGTCAAGGTAAGATGCTGGAGAGGTGGTTAAAACAGAAAAAGACCAAGTTGCCAAACAACGTAGGTCGTGGCGAGTTCAAGGATGAGTATGGTATTCTGATTACACTGCTTAATCGTGTCTCAGGTCATTCAGATGCAAACAAAATTTCACCCATGGATGTACTATATCATTGGTAGAATAATCTCTGGGCAAGAGCATTATGACTGGGCATCCTTCATCAGCGATGCTATTCACAAACAAATCACCGGTTTCCTAGTTGCACACTAGTTTCATATGTGTTCCTACCTTGTGTACTTGATCGCCTATCAGGGTCAATTTAACAGGTTGAACACAGTGGGCATCCTCAGTGCACAGAAGATCTATCGATATTGCGATCAGCTCGAATTCACAAAGGCTGAAAGTCATTTCAAACGTGTGCGGGAGGCTTTCTTGACTTATACAGTGAGAAACTTGGACCGAGAATTGCACATTCGTATCTCAACAGTTGCTAGAGCAGCAATGGAAGGTTGGGAAGACTGGTAAATTCAGTTCCCTACATACACCTATATTTGTCCATGGATTTATAGGAAGTCCAGCTATGTTACCATGTTATCCTTCGGATAAGACAATGTTCATGGAGTTCTTGAGGCAGTTGTATGAAGTTCACAAACGTTTGCGCCACAAGCGTAAACAAGCTGCCAACTTTCCTTTAAAGTTTGGGATATATTGGTGCAAGACAGCAGTTGATGCTAATGTTGCAAGACAGGAGTTGGAGAATTGTAAACTCAAGTTCTTAGTTGATGCACGCACATATGATCTTTGGGGTCATTACGCAGCGTGCCTTGGTATTCGCTCTTATCACAAACCTACATTAGAGGATTACTGGGTGAATTGTGAGGATGACTTTGAGGTTCACAGGAGCAACTATATAAGGTTCTCTCTTCCGCAAATTTCTATTTTCTTGACAGAAGATGTAGAAGGATTCTCAGAGGATAAGGGAGATACACTTCCTCAATTTACAGAGAACAGGTTGATGGACAACCATTGTCGTTAGTGAATTGGTATGCCAAAGAATTCTCATCAGTGAAGGAGAGATCGAGCAGGGTAATCCAGAACAGTATGCTTTATTTAGAAAGCAGAAGGATCAGAAAGTTATCCATGCCTAAAGCAGCACTACCACTAGAAGGAGATGTACTACCCTCCTCATCAAAACCCAAGCAAAAGAAAAGGAGTAACCCTCCTAGAAAGAATCCAACGCCTAGTAATTCAAAGGGAAAAGCACTTGTTGCGATTCCACATATAGAGCCTGTCGTAGAAGTTGTTCAGAGTTCACCACAGCCTGAGGTTCAGCCACATTTATCGTCGCCAACACCAGAGCAGCCTCCAGTTCCAATTCACATTGATTTGGACATGGACTCAACTCTTTGCAGTGACCCTTCTACACATTCACTTTCATCAGATCCTCCTGTGACTAGTACAAATCATTCCAGTGGGATTAGTCGAGATTCATCTTGGCTTGAGAGTCAGCTGGGAAAAAAAAGGAGACATCCATCTTATGTACTTGATCATTCAGATTTCGATCATGACCATCAAGATGTACCTGAAAAGAGGATCAAGAAACAGATCCATATTAGGAGGAGTGCAGATAAGGAAATCATTGTTGAGACAGCTACACCTCCAGAAGATAAGAGTCTAGATGAGATGGAAGCTCAAGACTTTGAAGTTATCACAGTCAACTTTGGTAGAAGTACTCGTCAGACAGACATTGACCTCCTACAGGTTGCTATAGATAGTGCAAGGGATAGAATGGTGAAGGATGGAGAAGATAAATCAGCTCTCAAGGCTGAAATACAGCAGCTTCGCCAGTATATTTCTAGCTTAGTACATAGGACAGGGGATGTTGTTACCGCGCTTCCACATATGTTAGAACCACCAACAGAACAGGGTCAGCTTGATCACTTGGTGGCATATGGCAAACGGTTAGATGAGTGGGAGGAGTTTGTTGCTAGAGGTCGCTTTGTACTTTTAGAGCTATTCCAGTTACGGTATAATGCACGTGAACTTCGTCTTGAACTTCAGGATGAAGAACGTGACTTAGTTGTTAGTAGGCCCAAGGATGAGATTCTGATTGCTAACCTGGGGTTGTCATTTGACTCAGTCACAGATGCAGAAGATAAGGAAGATGTCTACGTTTTGAGAACACAGTTAATCTTCAAAGCTAAGATAGAAGAGACTATAGCATCTGAGTTGGCTGAGAGCAAAGAGCATGTTACCAATGCACTCCGCTATGTGAGAAACTTTATGTCTCAATTACCATGCT
This sequence comes from Sequoiadendron giganteum, assembly GCA_007115665.2. Lineage (NCBI taxonomy): Eukaryota > Viridiplantae > Streptophyta > Pinopsida > Cupressales > Cupressaceae > Sequoiadendron > Sequoiadendron giganteum. The sequence continues at coordinate 501,840,200 of CM021106.1, forward strand.
TATATCAGCATGTGGGTGGTGACTATGATGAGCTTGTTGATATTCAGTCTGAGCTCCAAGCACTTATTCACAGTATTTTCAATGGTGAGACCATTGGCTGTAAGATGAATCAGCTTACAGTCATGTCAGCATTGTTTGACAAGGCAATCAGGAGTAAAAGCGAGTTTCCGTGTCAGATGACTAGTGGAGAAGACATGCTGCATAGACATAGGATTCTTCGCTAGAGCTTCAATTCCCCAGAGGGTGATGCAGTCAATAACCTCGTGGATGGGTTAATTGCTCGAGATCAGGGCCAGTGAACTTTAGTTCAAGGCATCCCATCTTTTCCAAGATAGACATTAGACACAGGAGTTAAACTCGATGCCTCTTTCCAGTTAACTTGCTTTCAATAAGGACGTGCATGCTTGCACATTGTCCATTTAGATTAGATGTTTCAGTTAACTGATGATAGTTTGTCAGTTAACTGTTTAGTTTCATTCAATTAGGGTTTAGAAATAAGATCTTGCATGTGTTGCAGGACTGTAGTTGACTCAAGGTGATTTTAGGGTTGCCTACACCTTGATGTCTATAAATAAGAGCATTCAACTCATTTGTAATTGAACTTTTGCTTGATAGAATACATGTTGCACCTACCTTGCCTGTAGTATTGCTATTATTGTATTTGTTCAAGAGTGATTGTTGTTATAATAAATAGTTGTGCCTACCTTGCCTTCATGTTATTATCATGTTGTTTATTCAATCTTAGTTAAGTGGGGTTGCTGGTTTGATCGTTATTGCATGCGTATTTCGTGTATACAATATACTGTCCCAATTGCTTACCTTATGTTTTGTTTATCATAAACCTATTCAGAAGAACAAATAGTTGTGCCCACCTTGCCTTCACGTTGTGAATCTATACTCAAAGCTTATCGTTTGATGTGTGTGATAGTAAACTCATTCGGCCAAGCAGATAGTTGCGCCTACCTTGCCTTTATGTTGTGAAGTTGTACCCAGTTTACCGTATATTTGTTTGTTTTAATAAGCTTCTTCCCGGCCAAGCAAATAGTTGTGCCTACCTTGCCTTCATGTTGTGAGCCCGCACCTGAAGTTTATCGTGTAATACAATCCTGCTCCATTTCCTCATGCTCTGTTTTCTTGAGGAAATTGGATAGATTTAAAGAAGTTAGCTTAGTTGTAGTTAGACGATCTACGAAACCAAAAAATCCTTAGCTGCAACGTTCTAGGTTTTCTTAACCTTGTGCCTCTACCAGCTGAGAACAAAAAGATAGGATTTAGTTTACTTTTCTATTCCATGCATTCCAGCACAAGGAAGCTTCCCCTCCTAATTTGAAGAGCACTCATTACGTAGTGTGCATAGTTGTCCGTACAAATTTACACTCCAGAGGTGTTAGTTCTTACGCCAACAGTTTTTTGGCACCCACCGTGGGGCACGAGGCAAGAAAACATTCAAGAAAGCTTCACGCTTTATGTCACAGATATGACCATTTGGCGTCCTACTGCTCCAGTTCAACAACCAGGACTTACTCTGGCTGCCATACAGCTAAACTTTGTGCTAATTCAAGGCGAGCATTCAAACATCATCAGTAGTTTGCAAAGTTTTATCTTTGAAAATCATACATCTACTACTCAGTGGAGAAACACAGCTACTACTCTGGATAAAGAAGAAGAAAAGGTGGATCTTGCAGCAGGTAGATCAGTTTTGCCACCACCCGCGTGGGAATAAAGCAACCTGGCTTACAAAGTTTACTATAGAAGGAGGCACAATTCTCCTATTCAAGAAGAATTGCGGTTTGAGGAGGTTCCTGAGCATTTTCTAGAAGGATTAGAAGAACAATCTCCAGTCCCACCTGTCACAATGGGCGACAATGACAACGGTCGGAATGGAAGGAACGTGAGACGTCCAACCTCACTACCTTGGGGCAATAACATCGGACCGTTGGCCTTACAAGGACATCATGAGCTGCCTAAGGGATCGCGAAAGCACTTTCCTCGATTCCATGGCGATGGATCTAAACATCCTGATGAACACATTTCAGCATTCACAGTGGCTTGTTCCGTTTTGCATGTTCCACATGAAGACATTGTTGTTTGTCTCTTTGTTGAGACCCTGGAGAACAACGCATCAAACTAGTTTCATAATCTTGAGCCAGGTCTTATCACAAGTTGGGTAGTCATGAGTGAGAAATTCTTGGCAAGATTCAAGCCTGCCGAGGATAATCATCAACTATTTGCACAGCGCTCAAATTCAAAGATGGGGCCTACTGAACCAATGAGGGAATTCATAGCAAGGTTTAACCACCTTGTTACGACAGACAAGATGAGGAATGATTCAATCAGACCACTTGTTCAAGCGTCTGCTGATCCGCTACTTCAGAAAGTAGCCAACGAGGTGACCATTCTCAAGAGACAGTCACCCGCACAAGGGCAGCGAGCACTGCCTACACAATAGTCATATCAACCGCCATATCAACCTCAACAGCCGTACTAGCCAAAGAGGAATAACTTTCAACAACTACAAATCAAAGTTTCCACAAGGACAACCAAGGCATGTTGAAGCTGAGAATTCTACAGCTTATTGCACTTTCCATGACACAGTTGAACACACCGGAGCTGCATGTCCGAAAAATCAAAGAATGAGTCAACTCGTGGGATTTGCTAAGGCTGCTCCTAGTTCAAGTTTCGTACCCAACTACAAATGTTGTCTCACCACAGGCAGACAACTTTGATGGCGACTCCGCAATGAGATACTTTGATAGAGAACCCATTAATGAACAAGAAGAAGAAAAAGAAGAAGACTACTGCCAATACTCTCTTGCAGTAAATCATGAGAACATCTTATCGCCTGTGTTTACACATGCACAACACTTCAAAGCACAGAAAGAAGAAGAGGAAAAGCGGAAGTCTGATGAAAAAGGAAAGGAAGTGGCTTCCACTTCCAATCAATGATCTTCACAAGTAAACACCGTGCCGGTTGCTCAGGATCCATCCTTAGCAAACTTTGACATTGTGTCTTCCATGATGAAGACGAAGGTACAAATTTCACAACTGGAGTATCTTCAGGATCATCTAGAGCAGTTGGAAAAAATCCTCAAGGTGGTAAAGAAGAAGGCTGCAATCCAACCTATATTACTTGAATCCTTTGTACCAGCAGAAGACAAGCCAAAGCCGTTCTATATATCTTTGTATATAGGAGGTTTTAAACTCAACAATTGCATCATAGATAGCGGAGCATCGGACAACGTCATTCCTTTAAAAATCATGAATGTGTTGGGACTTTCGTGCACCGAAACCAAAGAAAAGTGTTATTCACTTGAATCAAAGCTGGTGTCGTTGGTTAGCCAACTAAAAGATGCGCAAGTAAGGTTAGCATCTTGTCCAGAAAAGAAAATCATGATGACTATCTTGATCGCTAACATTCCTACAAGTTATGGGATGTTCCTTAGCAGGAGTTTCTATAAGGAACTTGGAGGAGAAATTCAGTTGGATTGGTCATTCGCGACAATTCCATTGAAGAAGGGTACTTTCAAGCTGGAGCCTGAGGTGAAATCAAAGTTTACGGTGGTAAAGTCCTTGTTTCCACATGCACAAGTGTTATATCAAGATACGGGACTGGGGACTTATGCTATGATATCTGATGTCAATGAAGATTGTTAGAATTTTGCACTTTCCATGACTACATCACATGAAGAATAAAAAATGTGGAGAATGTAGTTCGATGGCAGTTGTTCAATGTCAGGATCAGGAGGGGGAGTAGTGATCATCTCTCCCGAAGGTTGCTTATATCCATTCGCATATAGGTTGCAATTTGAATGCACCAATAATACTGCAAAGTACAAGGCATTGTTATTGGGTTTCAAGAACGCGAAGGATATGGGGATCAAATTACTTAGAGTTGAAGGAGATGCAAAGCTCATTGTCAAACAAGTTAGGGAGCAGTTTCAAGTTAGAAAGAATTGCCTTCAATCCTACAAACAGAGGGTGTGGAATGCTATCGACTGGTTCGATGCTTTTGACATCCAATATATTTCAAGAATGGACAATAGCAGAGCTGATGCCCTTGCAGTGTCCGCTGCTCTTTTCATGCTGCATTCTGACTTTCGTCAGAATTCTTTTGCTATTGAGCTGATCTACAGGCCAGCTGTACCAGATAATGCAGACAACTGGCAAGTCTTTGACGATGATGATGACATCAAAGAGTTTCTCGTTATGGGAGACAACTACAAGGAATTGTTCTTTGAAGGCGACCCTTCATCTTTCAAAGAGTCAATTGTTGAAGATTCTGAAGCTATGGAATTCGGGATCATACAACTAAGAGGAAATTAGATTCCCAAGGGTTTCGTATCTTTAGAGGATATTTTTGACCAGCATGACCGTTACATCCAAAATCAGAAGATGTCAAATGTTAATACTTTTGCTGAACATTTCCAAGTGAACATCGGCACTGAAGACAAACCTCGGTTTGTTAATCTAGGCAAGTGTTGTACTATAGAAGAAGCTGAGAAATTTACCGCCTTGTTCAAACAATACAAGGATGTATTTGCCTGGTCATATGAAGACTTGAAGGTCTTCACACCCGTAGAATTGTCACACACAATTCCTCTGAAGTCTGATGTTAAGCCTTTCAGGCAAAAGCAGAGACATTACAATCCACGGATTCAAGATACTATCTATGTAGAAATTCAGAAGATGGTGGACGCGAAGATAATTTATCCAATCCATCACTCCACCTGGGTGTCTAACATTGTTCCTATGCGCAAGAAGAACGGTGAAATCAGAATTTGCGTGGATTTCAAGAACTTGAATTTATCGTCCTTGAAGGACAATTACCCCTTACCGATCATGGAGCATATATTGCAGACTGTCACCAGATCGGAGATGCTATCACTTCTTGATGGTTTTTCCGGTTACAAGCAGATTGCAGTGGCAGAGGAAGAGCAGATCAAAACAGCTTTCACCACGCCATGGGGAACATTCGCTTATGAGAGGATGCCTTTCAGCCTTATCAATGCCGGTGCTACTTTTCAGAGAACCATGGATTTGGCATTTGGGGATCTTAAAAATAAAATAATAGTTGTTTACCTAGATGACTTAACCGTTTTCTCAAATAAACGGAGCGATCACTTTTCGCACCTCGCAAAAGTTTTTGAAAGATGCAGGTACCACAGAATGTCATTGAATCCTAAGAAGACCATCTTTGCAGTGATGGAGGGCAAGTTACTTGGCCACATCGTTTCCAAGGAGGGAACTAAAATTGACCCGAATCGGGTGGATTCAATCAAGAGCCTATCTCTTCCTACAAGTAAGAAACAAGTGCATTCCTTTTCCGGTAAAGTCAACTTTATCCGAAGGTTTGTACCAGATTTTTTGGAGTTAAAGAAGGAGATCTCAGCCATGATGAAAAATACGTCCACTTTCATATGGACAGAAGAAGGCAAACATGCCTTCATCAAAATCAACGAAGCTATTGCTACCGCACCCACGTTGGTTCGTCCTGACTTTCAGAAGGATTTCATCCTCTACTGTTATTCGTCAGAGCACACGTTGTTTGCAATATTGACTCAGAAGCTCAATGAAGAAGGAGAATCTCTTATCGCTTTCATGAGTACCATTTTTAAAGATTGTGAGTCGCGCTATTCTCAAATTGAGAAGAACGCGTATGCTGTCGTTAGGGTTGTCAAGAATTTCAGGTTCTATATCTTGAATTCACATACTACGGTGTTTGTCACTGATCCAGCAATAAAAGGTGTGCTAACTCAACAGGAGATGGGCACGAAAAGGGGAAATTGGATCACGAGAGTTCAAGAGTATGATCTGGAGATCAAGCTAACCAAGCTCGTTCGCGGGCAAGGTCTTTGTCGATTATTGGCAGAAGACGGAGATGAAAAGAAGAAAAGCAATAGTGGAACTGAACTTGAACCTGAAGAGGACCTTCCTTTGGTCCTATTAGTTGATTCTGCGGAGGAATGGTACACAGCCTTGTGGTATTATTCAACTTATGGAGAATGCCCTCGTCACATGGACAAACAACAAAAGAGAACTTTAAAGCTAAAAGCACAGAACTTTGTGCTTGCCAATAGCATTTTGTATAAGTGTGGCCTTGACGGATCTTTCCTTTTATGCGTCGGCAGAGACCAGCAACAGAGATTGTTGGATGCTTTTCACAGTCAAGCGTGCGGTGGTCACTTCTCATCAATGGTTACTGCATTCAAGATCCTACAAGCACGATTTTATTGGCCAACCATGTTTCGTGACGCATATGAATGGATGTATAGATGTCAGTCTTGTCAGCAGTTTGTTGGTAAAGTCAGATTGGCAGCTACTCCACTCAAGCCAGTTATCATTGATGCTCCATTTCAGCAATGGGGTATTGATTTCATAGGTCCCATCAACCCACATTCCAGCAAGGGGCATATTTATGTCCTTACACCAACAGATTATTTTACAAAATGGGTTGAGGTGGTTCCTACCAAGCGAGCTACCTCATAAGTTGTTTGTGACTTTTTGAAGGAGAACATCATTTCACGCTTCGGGGTGCCTCGCAAAATTGTGGCTGATAATGCAACGAGTTTCTCGTTAGAGGAGATACTTAATTTCTATTTTGATCATGGCATCACGTTCATCAGATTATTACCCTCAAGGTAATGGATAGGCCGAATCTTCAAACTAGAATATAGTCACAATTGTGCATAAGCTAGTTGATGCAAATCAAAAAGCTTGGCATAGGAAAATATATGATGCTCTTTGGGCTGATAGAATCACTCCCAAACGAGCCATCGACACTTCGCATTTGATACTTTTGTATGGTACAGAAGCAATGTTATCCATTACGCTGGAGTTGTCCGCCTTGCAGTTGGCATCTATAGTGGAAGATGGAGAGTTCAAAGATCCAATTAAGAAAAGGATTTTGTACCTGATAAAGCTAGAGGAAGAAAGGGTGGAGGTCGTTGACAGAATCACTCAGCATCAAGAGTGAGTGAAGAAGATTTTTGATAAAAAAGCTCGTCCGCGAGACTTCAAGATCAGAGATCAAGTCCTGTTATGGGACAAAAGACATGAACCTAAAGGAATGCATGGTAAGTTTGATTCCTTATGGTTAGGACCCTTCCAGATACATGAATCAAGAGGAGAGAACACATATATTCTCTCACATCAAGATGGAAGGCTTCTCTCGCTACCTTATAGCGTACAATATCTCAAGCACTTCAACCCTTTGGGGGAGGAGTGATTTTTAAATTTTTATAAATACTTTTTTATGCTTTATCATTATGTCGTATTGTGTTTCCCCGTTCTGTGATGTTTTGTCATGTTTTAGGTGAATAAAATAGGTAGTCTTGTTATAGGTGATTAGGAAAGTCCAAGAGTATTAGGTGATGAGGGAAAAGTACTGACTCCAATGCCCAATGTTAAAGTCACTAGTCTACAAAACATAGAGATTCTTGGATTCTCCTATGTCGTAAGTATCTGACATGGTCACCAGATGGAGCCTAATGTTGTACCCAAACCAATTTTTTTGCTTCATTAAGGCATTTTGCTTAAAATGGTCTAAACCTTGTAAATATGGGGTCAAAACTAAGTTTTTGGGCAAATAAAATATGGGCTTTTAGTCAGTGTGATGCGAGGAAGATACTGGCAAAATTTGGAAATTTTGAAAATTAGGGTTTTCGGACCCCTTTTTTAGGGCAAAACCCTAAAAAATAGGAACTTGTCAAAATTGGCTGAAATTAATTTTGATTGGCTTATTTCACATCACGATCATAGTGGTGAAATCAGTTTCAGTTAAAAGTCAATTAAAGCCTTTGTGGGTAGTTTTCACATTTTCAGGAGGAAAGTTAGGACCTCTGAGGTCGTCAATGGCAGTTGGATAGTACCAGGTGTCGAAATCTAAGCCTGAAACTCAAAGAAGAACGTTCTACAATGAAAGATGTTGAAAAATATGCTTTTTGACCGAGGGGATTTTCAGATTGGCAAAAAGTGCTAAAATATTCCAAGTCTGGGAACTTTTCATTGTGTAACGTGGGAGACACTTGCGCAATCAATGTGCAAATCAACTTTACAGTGTCTGTACATGTGAGAATGATGAGGTATAGTCATACACACACCTCGACAGTAGTAGTACTTTGACATGGTCAACCTTAGGAGTTAATACAGTGTTCACAGAGCATGAAATGGATGAAAATCATGAAGTTCAGAGCTAATCTGCGTCCCTGTAGCCCAAGGGCGCCCTTCCATTTGAAGGTCAAGATGCAGTTGCTTTGGGTTGCTACTACAGTCATTCTCTTATGTTTTCAGTCAGCTTTCTGACTAGCTATGGAGCAAGTTCATCTGAATTGCAGAACTCCGGCAAACGAAGGCGGAAGCAGAGACTACGAAGGGTGTATTTCACATGGAGACGGTCTAGAAATGCAGATCTGCGCCCCTATAGCCCAAGGGCACCCTTCTTTTTGAAGGCCTAGATTTGGATGCATGTGTGTGCTAGTGGATTCAGTCTTTGCAGAATTAGTCTAGCTTTTCAACAAACTATCAAGCGGAGACGTACCTAGTGCAGAACTCCGATTATCAGTGGCAAAAGTAGAAATTGCAAGTAGGATACATGTCAACAAAGATTGCCAAATCATGGTTTGAGCGCCCCTGTAGCTCAGGGGCGCCCTTGAATATGATTACTTAGATGAATGAAATTACAGTGGAGGTCTTCCTGAGATCTTTTCCAGCTTAGTCCAACTTTGCAACGCAGCAGTTCGCAAGATGATCTGATATTCTGAGAGACCGTGACAGAGGTTCTACCGAGCATGTAAAACAAAGGATGGTGAAACGTAGCTTCACTCAACTACATATCTGTAGGCTAGGGGTGCCCGGCCTTTAGGCCTGTCAGATGGGGTTATTTGCTTTTGTAGTCTTCACAAGACTTGTGTGCAGTTACTCCAACCATTCAACGAGTTCAACCGTCAGCCTCCCGGATTTGGCGAGCGCTCATACGTGCGAGGTCAAGATGGTGTTGCTAAAAAGTGAGTGGCTAAGTATGGTGGATACCAATCTCCTTGAAAAAAGAACCCTTCTATTTAAGGCCTTAGAAGCAGTTTTCTGGCTTCGTCGTCTCCAAAGACATCTCTTGTAAGTTGACTCAACTGTGCAGAGAGACAGTCGGCGTGCAAATCGAAGCATTCCAGCTCCCGATATCAGGGGTCAAAGAATGGTGTTCAGATGAAAGTCAAGCTTTTGTCAACATGGTATTTGTGCTATCATAGAATAGGGGCGCCCATCCTTTTGGGGTTCCTGATACAATTTTCAAATACCTTACATATAGTCATTGGATGCAGAGTACTTCCAATCATGCAATGAATCTATTGTTCAGTCAGCAGGGTTCATCATTCACCGTCAGTGGCAGTTTGAAGCATCATAAGGCAATACAGAGAAATGACTAAGTCTGGAATCAATGCATTAATTTAATCAATGGCGCCTAATTTTATAAGGTGTCAAATATTGATTTTAGCAATTGTGGTTCCCAACAGACATTTCATCCTTGTCATGCAGGCTTCACGGTGGATATCTCATATCAGTCGTAGGATCATTCGGTCACCCAGAAATCAGAGCCAAACATGGTCAAATGTAACTTTGCAGTCAGCTATAAAATAGGAGATTCTGAAAAATCTCATGACGCTGGCAAATGGACACCTAGAAAGTTAAAATTTGACTTTTTGGAATCAATGAAGTTTACTGAGCACATCTGAAATAATATTTTTGCATGCAGGGCATTAAAAAGTCACGAATTTCTTCAAAGATAAATATTGGCGCCACTTTTAGCTCTTTGCATGTTTTTAAAATTAAAATATTATTTTTAGTCTGAGACTCAAAGTCAGTGGCAGTTCAGCTGGTGAGAGGCCAATTGAATTCTTTCACAATTAAGGTTTCAGCATGCATGCATGATGGCACGACTTTGTTTGTTTAACCAAGTGTGGCGCCTTTTCTCATTCACACAGCTTACAAAATTCGAATTTCTTCAAGAGATTGGCGAATTTTCATTAGACAAGTGAGTTCAAAGGCGATAGAAACATTCTTTTGCAAGTACAGATTCAGATTCAGCATTAGATTCAAGGCAGAGTGGCAATTTTGAAAGAAGAAGACAAAAATAATTAAAAATAATAAAAAACGTTTTTTTCTCTTCTAGATTTCTTCCATTTTCTCGTCTAGATTCTCTCACATGTTCGAAGAACAAGCAAATTTTGGCAAAACAAAGTATCTGGATTGTTTCAGAAGAGCTTTCTCAGCAAAACCCATGTGTCAAAATTATTTGAAAAATTTGTTCTAGAACATCTATTCTCGAAGCTTTAATTTTCTCAACCGAAATTCCTTTGCATGTCTAAGTAAAGGTTAAATTTTTACATTTTCGACATTCTGGGTTGTCTTAGAATCACTTTCTGGACAAAACCCATATCTTAGATTTTTCCGCAAAAATTCTCATCCGACAAGCTATTTTTAGCTTTCTAGAAAAATTGTCAGAATATAGCCGTGTTCACAGTCAATAGGCGAGTTTTTCAGAATGCGGTTCACACAGCTCGATTTCAAGACCAAGTCAGTTTTGACTCATGACTTCATCGGAACAGTTGATTCGAATCTACATAAGGTGCTTCCAGAAGCAGTTTTGGATCCACTTAAGATCAGAGATTCGATAATCAAAAACATTCAGTAGTCTGGGTTACTTGAGGCCGCTTCCATGCCTATCTCAGTTCATTGCATAGAGTTTGTAATGTCTTGCATTAAGCATTATAATTTTGTTGCACGGGAGATCTAGTCAGTAGATGGGTGTGTCATATGCAGTCTCAAGCCTCTCGACATCGAGCGAAGTCTGGGTATACCTCAACATCCGGATGGGTTGGTCATTTCCATGAATAAGAGCGAGGAGGCATTCAATGCTGAAATTCATAAGTGTCAGGGTAAGATGCTGGAGAGGTGGTTAAAACAGAAAAAGACCAAGTTGCCAAACAATGTAGGTCGTGGCGAGTTCAAGGATGAGTATGGTATTCTGATTACATTGCTTAATCGTGTCTCAGGTCATTCAGATGCAAACAAATTTCACCCATGGATGTACTATATCATTGGTAGAATAATCTCTGGGCAAGAGCATTGTGACTGGGCATCCTTCATCAATGATGCTATTCACAAACAAATCATCAGTTTCCTAGTTGCACACCAGTTTCATGTGTTCCTACCTTGTATACTTGATCGCCTATCGGGGTTAGTTTAACGAGTTGAACATGGTGGGCATCCTCAGTGCACAGAAGATCTATTGATATTACGATCAGCTCGAGTTCACAAAGGCTGAAAGTCATTTCAAACGTATGCAGGAGGCTTTCTTGACTTATACAGTGAGAAACTTGGACCGGGAATTGCACATTTGTATCTCAACAATTGATAGAGCAGCAATGGAAGGTTGGGCAGACTGGTATATTCAGTTCCCTACATACACCTTTATCTATGTCTATGGATATACAGGAAGTCCAACTATGTTACCACGTTATCCTTCGGATAAGACAATGTTCATGGAGTTCTTGAGGCAGTTGTATGAGGTTCACAAATGTTTGCGCCACAAGCATAAACAAGCTGCCAACTTTCCTTTGCAGTTTGGGATATATTGGTGCAAGACAGTAGTTGGTGCTGAAGTTGCAGGACAGGAGTTGGAGAATTGTAAACTCAAGTTCTTAGTTGATGCACGCACATATGATCCTTGGGGTCATTACGCAACACGCCTTGGTATTCGCTCTTATCACAAACCTACATTAGAGGATTAGTGGGTGAATTGTGAGGATGACTTCAAGGTTCGCAGGCGCAACTATAGCAGGTTCTCTCTTTTGGAAATTTTTGTTTTTCTTGACAGAAGATGTGGAAGGATTGTCAGAGGATGAGGGAGATGCACTTCTTCAGTTTTACAGAGAACAGGTTGATGGACAACCACTGCCGTTAGTGAATTGGTATGCCAAAGAATTCTCATCAGTGAAGGAGAGATCGAGCAGGGTAATCCAAAATAGTATGCTTTATTTAGAAAGCAGAAGGATTAGAAAGTTATCCATGCCTAGAGTAGAACCACTGCCAAAAGGAGATGTACTAACCTCCTCATCAAAACCCAATTAAAAGAAAAGGAGTAATCCTCCTAGAAAGAATCCAGCATCTAGTAATTCAAAGGGAAAAGCACTTGTTGTGATTCCACATATAGAGCCTGTCATAGAAGTTGTTCAGAGTTCACCATAGCCTGAGGTTCAACCATATTTATCATCGCGAACACTAGAGCAGCCTCCAATTCCAATTCACATTGATTTGGACGTGGACTCACCTGCTCGCAGCGACCCTTCTACACATTCACTTTCATCAGATCCTCCTATGACTAGTACAGATCATTCCAGTGCGATTAGTCAGGATTCATCTTGGCTTGAGAGTCGGCTGGGAAAAAAAGGGAGACAACCATCTTATGTACTTGATCATTCAGATTTCGATCATGACCATCAAGATGTACCTGAAAAGAGGATCAAGAAACAAATCCATATTGGGAGGAGTGCGGATAAGGAAATCATTGTTGAGACAGCTACACCTCCAGAAGATAAGAGTAGACGAGATGGAAGCTCAAGACTTCGAAGTTATCACAGTCAACTTCGATAGAAGTACTCGTCAGATGGACACTAACCTCCCACAGGTTGCTACAGATAGTGCAAGGGATAGAATGGTGAAGGATGGAGAAGATAAATCAGCTCTCAAGGCTGAAATACAGCAGCTTCGCCAGTATATTTCTAGCCTAGTACATAGGACAGGGGATGTTGTTACCGCGCTTCCACATATGTTAGAACCACCAGCAGAACAGGGTCAGCTTGATCACTTGGTGGCATATGGCAAGCGGTTAGATGAGTGGGAGGAGTTTGTTGCTAGAGGTCACTTTGTACTTTCAGAGCTATTCCAGTTACGGTATAATGCACGTGAACTTCGTCTTGAACTTCAGGATGAAGAACGTGACTTCGTTGTTAGTAGGCCGAGGCATGAGATTCTAATTGCTAACCTAGGGTTGTCATTTGACTCAGTCACAGATGCGGAAGATAAGGAAGATGTCTACGTTTGGAGAACATAGTTAATCTTCAAAGCTAAGATAGAAGAGACTATAGCATCTGAGTTGGTTGAGAGCAAAGAGCATGTTACTAGTGCACTCCGCTATGTGAGAAACTTTGTGTCTCAATTACCATGCTTATATCAGCGTGTGGGTGGTGACTATGATGAGCTTGTTGATATTCAATCAGAGCTCCAAGCACTTATTCATAGTATTTTCAATGGTGAGACCTTTGGCTGAAAGATGAATCAGCTTATAGTCATGTCAGCATTGTTTGACAAGGCAATCAGGAGTAAAAGCGAGTTTCAGTGTCAAATGACTAGTGGAGAAGACATGTTGCATAGACATGGGATTCTTCGCCAGAGCTTCAGTTCCCCAAAGGGTGATGCAGTCAATAACCTCGTGGATGGGTTAATTGCTCGAGATCAGGGCGAATGAACTTCAGGTCAAGGCGTCCCATCTTTTCCAAGATAGACATTAGACACAGGAGTTAAACTCGATGCCTCTTTCCGAGTTAACTTGTTGTTACACATTGCAGGCCACGTCTTTCTTGGAAACATCTACATACACTTGGAGTTTAGATTAGGTTTTTTGTGTTAACTGATGATAGTAGTCCAGTTAACTTGCTTTCAATAAGGACGTGCATGCTTGCACATTGTCCATTTAGATTAGATGTTTCAGTTAACTGATGATAGTTTGCCAGTTAACTGTTTAGTTTCATTCAATTAGGGTTTAGAAATAAGATCTTGCATGTGTTGCAAGACTATATTTGACTCGGTGATTTTAGGGTTGCCTACACCTTGATGTCTATAAATAAGAGCATTCAACTCATTTGTAATTGAACTTTTGCTTGATAGCATACATGTTGCGCCTACCTTGCCTGTAGTATTGCTATTATTGTATTTGTTCAAGAGTGATTGTTATAATAAATAGTTGTGCCTACCTTGCCTTCATGTTATTATCATGGTGTTTATTCAATCTTAGTTAAATGGGGTTGCTGGTTTGATCGTTATTGCATGTGTGTTTCGTCTATACAATATACTGTCCCAGTTGCTTACCTTATGTTTTGTTTATCATAAGCCTATTCAAAAGAGCAAATAGTTGTGCCCACCTTGCCTTCACGTTGTGAATCTGTACTCAAAGCTTATCGTTTGATGTGTGTGATAGTAAACTCATTCAGCCAAGCAGATAGTTGCGCCTACCTTGCCTGCATGTTGTGAAGCTGTACCCAGTTTACCATATATTTGTTTGTTTTAATAAGCTTCTTCCCGGAAAGGCAAATAGTTGTGCCTACCTTGCCTTCATGTTGCGAGCTCGCACCTGAGGTTTATCGTGTAATACATTCCTGCTTCATTTCCTCATGCTCTGTTTTCTTGAGGAAACTGGATAGATTTAAAGTAGTTAGCTTAGTTGTAGTTAGACGATTTGTGAAACTAGAAAGTCCTTAGCTACAACGTTCTAGGTTTTCTTAACCTTGTGCCTCTACCAGCTGAGAACAAAAAGATAAGATTTAGTTTACTTTTCTATTCCATGCATTCCAGCACAACGAGGGAGCTTCCCCTCCTAATTTGAAGAGCACTCATTACGTAGTGTGCATAGCTGTCCGTACAATCTTACAATCCAGAGGTGTTAGTTCTTACGCCAACAGAGCTCAAGAAAATTTAAGAGATTTTATCCATAAATTCCAATTTCTCTCATTACATCAATATGATTTTGATAAAAAAATTACAAGCTACACTTGCCAACCTAAAAGATACCACTAGTAAGTGTACACGCACTTCAAAAGGTTCTTATGGTATGCTAGCATTCCCTACTTGTGAGACCTGTGAAAAATTGCATTTTCATTGACAGCTGAAGAAAATGTTACCAGATAATCGATTATAGGCATCTGCCACAGTGATATACAAAAGATAGCTCAGTTCTTACCCCCTAGTAAATGAGTATCATAATCTAACGGCCAACCTAAGCCAAAAGGTATGAATGCATCAAGTTAGTATATAGCAAGTTGTCGGCTGAGATAATAACAATATTCTGAACTACAGTTAATAAGCTGGATCAGACAAAACTGAAAATCTTGAAAGCATTTCCTACCTTCAAGAGACATGAACAATCAAAATTCTGCAACGTATGATTATAATCCTGTACCTAAGTACTAGTGCCAGCCTGCTAACAAAACCCATTTTAACTAGAAACTGAATTCTTAAGTTACACACTTCCTTGACAATTCAATGCCTTTTACATTCTTAGAATGCATGATGAAAAGAATCCACTGGCAGAAGAGATGCTAACAACCATGCCTAATTTAATGTAGTTTATTCCTCAAATACTAGGGTCTTTTAGAGCCAACAGCTGGAGCAACGTCCACTGCCAACTCCTACAGAATCATAGAATAAAATTAATTTTAAAATAGACAGGCATGCAATGGTTACAGCTACAATACACTTATAAAGTACTTTGTAAGTCCAGAATCGGAAGGAACTTCTGTTGTGAAATCTCTGGACAAAATGTTCAGCCAATTGCATTGCTTAGATTTCTAACAAAGAGTTTACAACATGGAATCCATGATCAGGAGGAAGAGAAGCATTTCCTGGCCGCACTGAAATAGCCACTTGCAGACCTGGAGCATGGCAAGAAACATTTGATTTTAAACATGGGTCAATGAGTTTGACTCGAAAACTACACGGTTGAATTCTGATAGCAATATCATAATGGTATGCATTACTTTGATACAGAAATAATTTTAGAGTAAAATATCGTCTAAAAATTATTTTTTAAATATAGATTAGAAAGATACGAGGATAGATGACATGTATTCCACATGACAAGCCTACAACTTTGCAATCTTGATGAATGAAAAATATTTGCGAAATCTTTGAAGGCTGCCAAAAGGTTTGGCAAAAATAATCTGCTCATATCTAATATTTACTGTAAATAACTTGAATCTCTGAAAATAATAGAAAACTAATAATCTAAATCTACTGAGTATCCAGAATCAGCACTCTGTTTTGTAAAAAATTACAGATTCAAATGTACAGATTCAGAAGACATAAATGGGAGCACCTTCATATCGCATAGGGACTGATCATGGATATAATAGAACTGCCATAATACAAATAACAGTAATGCAAATATGTTGTTGAAGAGGTATAAGTATTTGAGAAAACCTAAGAGTTTAAAACTGAATACTTTACCTATATGGTAATACATGGCCCATGTAATCCTCAAATTTGGGGTTGATCCACTTGCCTCTCCTTTCGCTGAGTTTTTCAATAAGGTTGTTTGTTTGGCCTTTCCACCATCCTAGTCACAGCACATCATCCAACCCATCCACAGATCAGGGAGTCTCTGGGACCCAAACAATTATAATACCTTTGCCAAGCTTTATGCCAGTGTGTTGGACATGAATCTTTTTGGTTACTTGGAGACAAGTAATCTGAGTGCAAGGGTGCAAGTATGTTTCAAGAGAGATTTATAGACTATTGATACACATCTTCACACTCTGAGCTATTGTTGAGGTCTGACAGTAAGTCTTGCAAAGTCTTTTGCTGTTTTGTCAACTTTTGGAAGTCCTTAAACTCTGCTCTAAGACGCTTTTTCAGAGATTGTGTGATAGTGGCATTTCAGGCTTCCTCTGCACTACCATCAGGAGATTCTATGAAATGGTAGCTGGCCATTTTTGGATTTCCCATGGTTTTTATAACTTTGTTAAGAGCACCATCAGAATCTGTAATGTCCCCTTCTCAAAAATGAAGGAGTTGATTGAAGACCCGTAGCCTATCTCTATTTAGTATTTTCCGTAGGCTAAGGGGCATGGTAACGGAAATAAAGTATAATTTGGGACCCAATCACATGTACCCAAAGTTTTGAAAATTGGGCAAGAGGCTGGACAGTGAAAGCCAACAGGAATGGATTTTAATAAAAAATAATCAATCTCATATTAAAAATACGAATAATGAGGGGTATGGAATTGTCCTCAACATTGGAAGTAGTTCAAGCTAAGTTAGGCTTATAAGGTATCATGAGCACCATAAATTTTGCTAATGGGAAAGATGCTAGACAGTTAAAGCTGAAAGGAATGAATTTTATAACATATATTCAATCTCGTATTAAAAATATCCCCACATCCGAACAAAAATTCCCACAA
Source organism: Sequoiadendron giganteum (assembly GCA_007115665.2). Lineage (NCBI taxonomy): Eukaryota > Viridiplantae > Streptophyta > Pinopsida > Cupressales > Cupressaceae > Sequoiadendron > Sequoiadendron giganteum. The sequence continues at coordinate 501,857,425 of CM021106.1, forward strand.
AAATAAAATATCTAAACATCTATAATGTCTATCAAATTGTTTAATTTAGTTGCAAATCAATCTGATGTATCATTTTGTATTATTGTTTATTAATTATTATTGATGAAACATGAAATAGGCTAGGCAATAGTAGCCCCACCCCTAAGAAACCTTCCTAATACAGAAAGGAAAAAAACAAAGCAAGTTGAATATGATAGTCGATGCAATTATTCTGATTGCTGCCTTTCAAAAGTAGCGAGCATCAATATACATTACCAAGTTTTAAATCATCAACCAATAAATTGCCAAATTCATAAGGCAGATGGCCTAATACATCCACAAAGTAACATATGCAGTTTTATGGTTGATAACCATTCACACACTAAACTAAAACTTAACAGACCTACAAACAACTATAAACCAACAACAAAAAACAAAGACTTATCAAGGCATATCAATTTGCATTCATAGGTTCCTTGTGAAGGATCCACGAGCTCCTGCTGAGGATTTTGATCATTTATGTAGTAGCTGAAATAACTTCAGCTGAATGCATGGCATCAGAACTCTTGAAAATTTTACTAAAGTGGAATGCAAAAGCCTTGTGGTTTCTTTAACTTCGTTATTAATATCTGACAAGTTGGCTACCAAAACATAGTCTTCTTGGGTACACTATAATTTTTGGTGAACTAGTTCTTGAGAATGTCTTAATTTGTGATTCAATGTCTAGCAAGGAATCAAATCATCATGCAGCTTCATCAATGAGAGTTTTGACAAGCAATCTTAACACTTTAGTCTCCATGCTCAACTCAGAAGATCCTATGGTACCAAATATAGAATGATATAACCAGCTCTAGAGTTAGACACATTATACCATCTTATAGAACCAGTTGGCTGAGGATTTCAGGATGATGTAAAAGCCAAAAACCAATATGAAATCCCCAGGGTAATGGATTTAATTGTTGTTTTTGCCTCTCCTACTGTTGTTAGGATATGTGGTATGATTTTCCCAATGGAATAAATGTCAATTGGAATATTAGCCAAAAAATTCAAGGCTTGAATGAGCAGGGTACCTACTATGGTCTTTTTGCCATTGCTTAAGATGGGTGGGCATTCCTCCTCTTTTCCTATTAGCTTTTGATTGTGTTTTCTATTGAGCAACATACACAATCTTAAAAAAAAGGTCTCCAATATCCTCTACCTGCTCAAAACATGTGTAACATGCGCTTTCAGCCAGCTTGTTCTTTTTCTGCTGAAGAACCAGCCATCCACCTCCTCCAACTTGTAAAACTTTTAAAGAATATCTACACACTATTTAGTAATTTACACATACATGGAAACATTCGAAAAATGCACGAGAGTTCAATAACTATAAAATCCAAAAGACAAGAAAAGAAAAAATTTGTTAGAATGTTTCATACAACTACAGCAATGCCAGAAGTTATTTGGAGACCATTTTGTTAATATTTGACATAATATTTAGATTTTTGTCCAAAATTTTTCTATCTTCTTTGGTTCTTTGAAATATACTCTCTCAATTTTTTTGATTTTTAAACCAAACATTTACAATGTAACCAAGCACCCGTTAAGGTTAGCATAACCCAAAATGTGCATGAAAGAACTCTAACCAAGAATGCGCCCTAAAACCACTTAAGGAGGAGGGGCGGGCATATGGTCAGAGAATCCCTAGGATCTACTGAATCAAAATTACAAGATTATACTGAAAGAGAGATTAAACTCAACACCAAGAATGTGCACTCAAGATCCTTTGACAGTCGAGATGCTAACATATGGTGGAGTACTAATGCTGAAATTGAAATGAACAAGGCGGATAACCAGCTATAAGGAACTTTCCACGCTACCACCAAATAGTGGAGGAAAAAGATTGCAATATTAATACTTCTTCTGTTGTGGCAGGCATCCACTCAATAGTGGGAATTCGCCACTTGAAAGTGGGTATGAAAAGAGATACAAATGTTTATTCTCCACACGGGCGGTAAACCAGCCAGGGGTTAAAGTGTTTGAATTAGGAAATCACAAGTAAATGCAGTAAGAATAATGACTGGATTAGTACTACTAAATCTCAGCCTTGCAATGAAATAAATCTGCAATTTCCATGTGTTACAATGATATAATCAATGCACAATATATAATCTTCTCAATCACCAAGATATAGGCCAAAAATCAGAACTAAAGCAAATCTAATATGACGAACAACAAACTGAAATTCTGAACCAGCAATCAATGATAATACTAAAATTCTCATAACACCTTTGAAAATACCTCCAAATGTTTTGAAATGAATTGAAAATGCATACTAGGAGGATGGCGCCCAAAATCAATCACTGAAACCGCATCAATGGGTCACCAATATTTAAGCACGAACTCCAAGACACCTCCAACAATGGTACGGCTTTCTAGGGAGGTTGACCTTGCATTAAATATTCAAATCTGCAAAATAAAATCTGTAACTTTGCCAAGAGGGTCGCCCTTAGCGTAGGAATAGATTGCTTCAATGCCCATAAGCAAATTAAATTCATACAAAAAGCTGTATACGAAAACCTCCTTCAACCAAACAATAACCAGCAACTTGAAAACTGGAAATATCTCACCAAAACTCCACAGTAATTCTCAATATGTACTTCTGGATGAAGCACACTCTCAATCCATCATCTAGGGAACCATAGTTTCAGGCCCGAAGAGTGGAATAGAATTGCTAAGCTTTCCCTTAGCTGAATTCTGGATTTCAAACCAACAGCATAACTTTGCTTTCCAAAACATAACATGATCAGCTCTCCACAATGCAGCAATATATAAGTTTCAATGGGCAAATGGAACACTTTGAACTCCAAGAAGTTGAATCACCTCAACTTCCCAAGGGACGCCCTTCAACCATTCACTTTATTGTGAAATAATAAAACATTATTTCCCTTCCCTTTAGGCGTCCATTTCTATTTGCAACAATAAAGCATTTTAATAAATCATTAAATGCTCAACATGACCCCTTAATGTCCCCTCTTTAAAACAACATAAAGTTATCACTCCTAGGCATGGGGTACAACTTAAAAACATGAAATTGACTAAGTATAACACTTAGTCCAAGGAGATAACCAAAACCAATGCCAATATTGAAACTGAAGGATTACCACAAATAGCATGATGACCTGAGCTGAACTGCAGATGATGATACTGCCAAGATTAGACTTACTAAAAATAGCTACTGCCAAAAATAGTAAGTTCACTTCAACTCAACAAAAAGTCAAACCGATCAGCCACACTGAACTGCAAAAGAATGAGTTGCTGCTAGAGTGATACTGCTATAAATATACTTACCAAAAATAGCATATTGCTATAAATAGTAAGTTTTCCAAAACCACATCTGTATGCCAACTAAGCAGTATCATGACTTACTATAAATAGTAAGTGTTCCCATTCTGTTTAGCCTACGCGTTTTTGGAAATAGGCTAAATCCAATTGTAGAGCGTAGGGCTAAATCGGGGACAGTACAGTCCACCCTTCCCAAAATTGTTTGTCCTTTGTTGTACCCAAACCAAATTTTTTGCTTCATTAAGGCATTTTGCTTAAAATGGTCTAAACCTTGTAAAAGTGGGGTCAAAACTCAATTTTTGGGCAAATAAAGTATGGGCTTTGAGTCAATGTCATGCCACAGAGATACTGGCAAAATTTGAAAATTTAAAAAATTAGGGTTTTTGAAATCTATTTTTAGCTCGAAACCCTAAAAAATAGGAACTTGTCAGAATTGGCTGAAATTAATTTTGATTGGCTTATTTCACATCACGATCACAGTGGTGAAGTCAGTTTCAATTAAAAGTCAGTTTAAGGCTGGTGGGTAGTTATAACATTTTCAGGAGAAAAGTTAGGACCTCTGAGGTCATTAATGGCAGTTGACCAGTACCAGGTGTTAATATCTAAGCCTGAAACTCAAAGAAGAATGCTCTACGATGAAAGATGTTGAAAATTATGCTTTTTGATGGAGGAGATTTTCAACGAGGTAAAAGTATTGTGAAATTGGCTAAGTTTGGAGGTCAAAAGCGCCACTCTCAGCTAGGGGCGCCCATCATTATGGAAGCTGTATTCAACTTTTTGTGAAATTTTCTACCAAGATGACTTCTCCAGTTTCCTGATAGCTTCGCAATGAGGTAGCCATCCAATCCGACAGAGGAGTAAAACGCTTGAAAACGGAAATTCAGTACAGAACGAGGGAAATGAAAAGTACATAACTTTGAAGAGAAAAAGCGCCCCTGGCCCATCTTTTTGAAGCCTCAGATAATTGAATTTTGAATTGCCACCTCAAGGAATCTTCTTGTCAGATTTGGTTCTGCTCTTCATCAAGATTGTCAGCCAGTTGATCCAACGTGACAGTCAACTAGAATCAGTGATCGAACATGAGCTTCGTTTGAGATTTTAGATTCTAAATTTTCAGAAAATGTCTAAGTAAGGAAGGACGCCTAAAGTCAAAGGTTGACTTTTTTTAAATTCAAAAGTAGAAGTGCGCATGAAGAGAATTTTCAGTTTGCCAAATTTTGATCTTCAGTTAAACTCTTTTTCAGGTCGACTTCTATTTTACCTATTTTTAGTCATAACTGGCTAAACTTAGTTTGCATGCATCAGTTAACTGAATCTTCAAGATGGCGCCCTAACTTGGGTTGGTTCTACATCCAGTTAACTGAGTTTGAAGCCAAATATAAGCCATGCGTGAGTTTTGAAGCACCAGTTGTACTTCAAGCGCCATTTCCAATGCTTGGCATGCATTTCACACGCCTTAGAAGATATTTTTCTAGATATTTTGCTAATGGCGTCCATTATTCTTCATCAGAGTTGACAAGAAACATCTTTCTTGAGCATAAAATTGATCTGCAAGTTCTACAGGTGTCAGATTTCACTATTCTTCATAGCTACAGATTCATATTGTTCAAGGGAAGATTATTTCAGACTTCGTTTTCCATTTGCATGCAGGTTTTTATCAATTCTACTTCAAGCATAGGCGAATTTTTGCAGAAGAAGAGAGAAAACAAAAAAATAAAACTTTTATTCTTCTGTCTTAATTTCTTCTATTCTCGTCTTAGGTTTTCTTCGCATGTCAAAAAAAACGACAGATTTTTCAAAAAAGCATCATCTGGGTTCGAGTATTTCAACATCAAAAACAATACTCATGTCTTAGATTATTTTGTGAAAATTGCCCCGCTGCCTCTTTTCTAGAAGCACTGTGCTTTTTTCCAAAATTCTCTTTGCATGTGGGCTTAAATCACGTTTTTTCGCAAATCTGTTGATCTGGGTGGTTTTAGGATTCATTTCTACACAAAACCCATGTTCCAGATTTTCGCGGGAAAAATTGCCCCCAAGTACCCCTAACTGCCAGTTCAAATCTCAACCGAAAACCTTTTGCATGCAAGCCTAAATCCCATTTTTTCACAATTCTAACGTTCCGGGTTGCATTAGAATTTGATTCTACACAAAACCCATATCTTAGAATTTGTTCGAAAAAATTCACTTCCCCTTGCTATTTTTAGCCTATCCCCGAGCTTTTCCAGTTTTTCCAAAGTTATCCAAACATACCCGACTTTACAGTCAAAAGTCTAGTTTTTCAGAATGCAGTATAATCCCATAGACTATAAGGCCAAACAGGTCTTTCTTCATAACTTTCTGAAAACTACCAATACCGACTTAAGTCATGTTTTTCCCATCGTCAATCTGAACTCATTGGAGGGTATCAGCAGTACTACAATCAAAAATCTTCAACGTTCAGGGATACTTGCAGCGATGTCCATTCCTATCTCAGTCTTTGATCTTGAGTTCGTACTTGCTTGTGTTAAGCATTATGACTCGTCTACCAGACAAATCAGATCGACAGATGGAAGGATTATTTGTAGCCTTAAGCCGAGGGATGTAGAAAAATGTTTTTCTATTCTTCCACGTTCAGATCATTTCCCTGTATCCATTTCAGATTGTGACAGAATATGGGAAGAGGACAAGGATAGATCACAAAAGAAAGTAGCTCAACAATGGTTGAAGGTTCAGAAAACCAACATGCCAAGGAAGATTGCACGTGGGGATTTCAAGGACGAGATTGCTATTTTGATAACTTTCCTTAACCGGTTAGCAGGTTCTGAAGACGCAAGCGTTTTCCTAACATGAATGTTCTACCTCATCTCACGAGTTATTGATAAAAAAGAAACATTTGACTGGGCCATGTTTATCAGCGAGTGTCTTCACCAGCAGATTACAGAGTTCCTAAAGATTCATGAATTCCATATGGTAACTTTTCTAGTTTACTTAGTTGCATTTCAAGGCAGCTTTAAATTATTAAAGACCGATGGAGTTCTGGGTGTTCAGCGAGTGCACGAATACTACCCTCAGTTGGAGTTTTCGAAAGCTGAACAGGACTTTACAGCAGTGAATGATCACTTTCTTATGAGGACAGTCAAAAATTTAGATAACGAGATGCATGTGAGGATTTCTACAGAGGCACAATCAGAAATGGAGAGTTGGGCAGATTGGTTTATCCAATTTCCTACTTTCACATATATTCGTGTATATGGATATACAGGAGAGCCTCTGATGCTAACGAGGTACCCATCGGATAAGGTTCTTTTCATGGAGTTCATGAGACAGGCACCTGAGGTTCACACTTTTTTTCGCAATCGACATAAGCCAGCTTTCACCTTTCCGTTTGAGTTAGGTATTTACATATGTAAAACAACTGCTGATTGCAAGTTAATGGCACACGAGTTAGAGAAATTTCAGCTTGGGTGTTTTCCTCAGAAGCATGCCTATGATCTGTTGGGTCATTATTCAGTAAGGTTGGAGCGAAATGTTTCACATTCGGCAACACTTGAGAACTTTTGGGTCAATTGTGAGGATGAATTTGAGGTGCGTCGTCGTCATTATTGTAGGTTTACTATTCCACAGATTGCTGATTTCTTGTCAGAGGATGTGGAAGGCTTGTCTGATGATGATGGCGAGATACTACTTCATTCATTCATTAAAGACCAAGTTGCTCACCAGCCACTTCGCCAACCTGATTGGTATGTCCCATTGAACACTTCAGTGAAAGACTTATCCAGGTCTGTTATCAAAACCACCATGTACTTCCTTGAGAGCAAGCGGAAGCGAAGGGTGATCCCAGTTACAGAGCCGCCAGTAATGGTAATTTCTTCTTTACCTTCTACTTCTAGAGCTAAACCTCGAGTCAAGGTTACTATGAGGCCGCCTGAAGGGGTTAAGATGGGAATTAATTCAAAAAGAAAAAGTATCACCAAAAGGAAACAGGTTGAGAAGGAGCCAACACTTCCAATTGTAGAGACAGTACCTCAAGAGCAAGCATTTCCAGTTGTAGAGACAGTACCTCAAGAGCAAGCATTTCCAGTTACAGAGACAGTACTTCTAGAGCCAGTTATTTCATCGGAACCAGTTATTCAGACTGAGGCCAGTTTGTCACCTCCAGGTTCACCTTTTTCAGCACACTCGTCTCCCATAGATATTGATTTAGAACCTGAGACTCCGCTACATGAGACCTTCATACCAATGGATCCGCCAGCGGCTGATACAGTAGAAACAGCTCCACCTCGAGAGGACAATATTCCTTATTCATCTTGGCTTGAGAAGTCATTGGAGAGGGAGAGGCGTATGCCTTCATATAATTTTGATTTATCTGAGTTTGGTGAGCCCTATCAGAACAGGTTGAATAAGAGGGCCAGAAAGCAGATAAATATTGAGAAGAATCTTGAGGCAAAGATCGTCATAGAGGTTGCTATTCCTCCAGAAGGCAAATACTTGGATGAAGTTGATGTTGGTGATTTTACCTTCGTCAAAATTAATCTGGGTAAGAATACTCAACACACCGACGTGAATCTATTCAAAGTCGTCGTGAGCAATCTAGAGGAACGTGTCATGAAGGATGGTGAGGATAAAGCAGCTCTCAAGGCTGAAATCAGGCAACTCCGCATGTATATTTTGAGTTTACTTCATGGCAGCGAGGGGCAAGCACCTTTACTTCCACAACTTCGAGAGACTGCCACAGAACAGCAAAGGATTCAACACTTGGTTAATCGAGGAAAGCTACTGGATACCTGGATTGAAGACTTTATCATTGCTGGTCAACACCTCCTCATAGAGCTATATCAGTTGAAGGTTGACGCACATAGTCTTCGTCAGAGAATTCAAGAGCTTGAGATTTTCATGGCCGAGCGTAAGCCAAAGGATTTGATTCTGATATCACAGCTTGCAGGAATCTATGACGCCATTACAACAGATATAGATCATAAGAAGGTCTTCACTTGGAGAGAATTATATCTTTGCAGGGTGGAGACATACGATAGGATTTCTGCTAAGATGAGCATGATTCAAGAAAAGGTTGTTGTAGCTCTTCATTTCATCAGCGAGTACATCACTCAGATCCCATGTCATTATCGGCATGAGGATGGTACCTACGGCGAGTTAGAGGCAGTTCAAGCTGAGTTCGAAGAATTAGTTCATAATAACCTATGTGGAGGACTAGAGGCGTCCAAAATGGAGGAGTTTACAATGCTGACTATCAGTTTCAAAAAGGTCACCACAGAGGTTAGAGATAGTCAGAGGGAGATCCGAGATGGAGACAAAGAGTTGGACAAGCAGTTAATCATCGTGGACAACGTCAAAGTGCCAGATGATGATACTATTGATAAATTTCTGGAGGAGATGATAAACTTAGAGTAGACTTTCAGTTAGACCATGCAGTTGCTTACAATGATGAGTCATCAGAAGTAGTTAACTCGAGGCTTCTTTCCGAGTTAACTTGCTGTTATACATTTGCATGCATGTCTTTCTTGGAAACATCTACATATACTTGGAGATTAGATTAGATTTTTCAGTTGACTGATGATAGCATTCCAGTTGACTTGCTTTCAATAAGGACATGCATGTTGCACCTTGTCCATTTAGATTAGATGTTTCAGTTAACTGATGATAGTTTCCCAGTTAACTATATAGTTTCATTCAATTAGGGTTTAGGAATAAGATCTTGCATGCATTGCAAGACTTTAGTTGACTCAAGGTGATTTTAGGGTTGCCTACACCTTGAAGTCTATAAATAAGAGCTTTAAGCTCATTTGTAATTTAACTTTTGCTTGATAGCATACATGCTGTGCCTACCTTGCCTGTAGTATTGCTATTATTGTATCTATTCAAAGAGTAATTGCTGTTATAATAAATTGCTGCGCCTACCTTGCCTTCATATTATTGTTATGGTGTTTATTCGACTTTAGTTAAATGGGGTTGTTGGTTTGATCGTTATTGCATGCGTGTTGCGTCTATACAATCTACTGTCCCAGTTGCTTACCTTTTGTTTTGTTTATTATAAGCCTATTCAGAAGAGCAAATAGTTGCGCCTACCTTGCCTTCATGTTGCGAAACTGTACTCAAAGCTTATCGTATGATGTGTGTTATAGTAGACTCATTCAGCCAAGCAAATAGTTGCGCCTACCTTGCCTTCATGTTGTGAAGTTGTACCAGGTTTACCGTTCATTTGTTTGTTTTAATAAACTTCTTCCTGGATTAGCAAATAGTTGTGCCTCCCTTGCCTTCATGTTGTGAGCCCGCACCTGGAGTTTATCGTACAATACATTTCTGCTCCATTTCCTCATGCTCTGTTTCTTGAGGAAATTGGATAGATTTTAAAGAAGTTAGCTTAGTTGTAGTTACATGATCTGCGAAACCAGAAAATACTTAGCTGCAACGTTCTAGGTTTTCTTAACCTTGTGCCTCTACCAGCTTTAAACAAAAAGATAGGACATTAGTTTAGTTTTCTATTTCATGCATTCCAGCATGACGAGGGAGCTTCCCCTCCTAATTTGAAGAGCACTCATTGCGTAGTGTGCATAGTTGTACGTACAAACTCACACTCCAGAGGTGTTAGTTCTTACGCCAACATCCTCAAGCAATGTCACCACACTCCAAGAAAACTATTTGATCCATACTATGCCAAGTAGGATCCCGGGGTCCCAAATCCATCTCTGAGAAGACCCACCCTACTGATGCTGCATCACTTTGGTCACACGAGAATAACCAACACTCCAAATCTGCACTAACCCTCCTTGTAACCCCAAAGAGTCACCATATCTGAGACCCAAACTGATAGACTTGGAAGAACTGATGTAAGAAAAAACTTGCAGCATCTCATGTCCTGAAAACTCTGAGTCAAAAACAACAATACCACAATCTAACACATTCCTAAGCAATAAGGCAAATAATTTCCTCAATTCAAAAGCATGCTCCATATCATAACTCCTCATAGCACCAAGCAAAGCCACGATAACATATGTGACTCTTCCAACACTTCTTGCAAAGGAAAGAGCAACTCCTTGCAAGAGATCCCCCATCACATCCTCAAAATTTTGTGAAGATGTATAATGCTTTTTTTTGAAAAAAACTAATATAACTGAGATGACTCCATGAAAAACTTACAAATTTCACCCCATGAGTCTCCAATTGGTGGACCAAATCAGTTTCTAACGTACTGCCCCAAACACTAGTATAGGAGAAAACACAAAGAAAGGCACTGTTGAACATTAAAGAACATCCCATACATGAATTATGGCTGTACTGTAACAATCCTTTCCTCATTCGAGGCTCAAAATCAGTCCTAGTAGTATACTGGAAGGTCAGAAAATGGAAACACCAACCAACTAACAGGTCTGATTTAGACAATTTGAAATCTGATTTATGAAAAATCAACATCCCCAGCAATAAGCAGCAGCTGCAACAAAAGAATCTCTCATTAGAATTGACATAGCTACTCATGAACAAGGTTGGTGGCTTCTTTAATAAAGGTCCCAATGCCACCACAAACCATCTTCCAATCATATTTCCATCCCAGAACACCAATTTATGATCAGAAATAAAACATCCAACAATAGGAAAAGAATGTAGCAGCAATCAAAAAACTAAAAATTTTACACTTATCTCTCCAACCAACCTTTTTTTTATGCTTATCATTCTTCATTAGAAAATACTTGGGATCCCAAATACTAACTTTCAATTGCAAACAAGTCCCAACACAAGAGCTGATGATCTCAACAACATTTTGAAAACAATGTGTTGGTTTATCCCTTTTATAATTTTCAATATTATCTTTTTGTCAAGTAATGTCAGGATCCCATACTATCAACAATGTAGTACCATTTCTCAAACGGAGAATTGTTCTCACATGAATCATCTGATTCTCTCGTTCCATCTGAATAAACACTTCTTGAAACTCCAAGAAGTAATCAACAAACCTATGTTCGTTGAAGAAATGGAACCCAAAATCTTCTATCATATATTGCCGAAAAGATTCCATGAACCCTTCATCAAATACAATTCTGAAATCTATCACTCTAAAAGAAGGTGGTGATGAACTAAAATCTGACAAGAGTCTCACAAACATCCTCATCAAAAAATAAATAAAACCTTCATCATCATGACCATCAACTCTTTGCTGATGAACAATAAGAATGTCCTCATTTCTTTGTGTTCCAAGAGTTACCAATTCTTGCTGAGTGGGTGCACTAGGAGCAGCAGTAGATTCAACTTCATGCAACTCTCGTATCAGCTCTCCAATGTTGGAAGACAAACTCAAATTTCCTCCAGTAATCTCTGAAGCCATTCTTTCATCAATATCGAAAAGAGGATTTACATAAACCTTATTAGCACCTTCTTCATACAACAAATTGTCAAAAGCCTGAAAAACTTGTTGATGAGAATTTGTATACTTCGGTTTCTCAGGACAGCATTCCAAATCATATGTTTCTTGTATGAGATCAAGCTCATCAAGAATTACCTGAAGCTCCTCAGCTTTTCTTTTGTTTTCTTGCTCCCATGAATAATGAATAGGAAAAATCTGATTCTCTGCTTCAATTAGAGTCTCATGCACTTCTTGCAACTTGGCTTTGGTGAGGTCGTTACACTCCAATGCCTTGTCAGCAATTTGGGCCACTTTGTTTTTAACACGAATGATGTACAAAAGACTTGATTTGATTTCCTCCAAGGCAAAATAATGAACTTCATATCAGCAATGGAAATGCAACATACATCTTCTCCTCTAGGCACAACATAAATCAAATTTTCAACATGCTGATGCAATTCATCAAGCTATGACAAAGCTTGAATTCCATTTTCAGCAGTTTGTGAACTTGAGTTGCAATATTCATATGCTGGCTGAAATGATGTAGAACCATTTTGATGAATAAAGATTTTGAAAATGGTTTGAGTTGTACTCCTCAACTTGTCTCGCATGTGATGAACATTCTTTATCATTCCATCCATAGTGCCTTCCGATTCCTTAGCTTTTTGCCTTAGCTTGATTTCAAGTGAAGAGAAATCTGCCTTACAACTACTAGAAGCCTCACCTTCCATGTCTTCTACACATGATTCAAAGGAATTGATCAAATCAGCTTTGAAGTGGGAAGTGACTTCAACTTCCTCTTTCTTCTTCTCCTCCTTGACTTGAATTTCAAACCAACATTCTCTGGAATTGTGAGAAAACAATTCACTGGTTGAACACATATCTTCAACTAACCGAACTTCTCCTTCATTTGGATCTGCACTTATGGCCTCTTCATGCATCTTCGTTTCAACTTTTGTTTCCAAAAGTTCTTTCTTTAAATCTTCAACATGAGGCTTCTTAACACAAGTCAACCCACTATTCTCCTCTATAGAAAACACGAGTACCTCACTAGTCTTCAAGGCTTCCACTGACACATTACATTCTTCTACAGAATGCTCGAATGAGTGCAAATCCGTAGATACCTATTGAACTTTTGCAATATCTTCAAAGGGATTCCAACTTTCATCCTCCTCTTTAGCTTCAGAAATCTCCTCTTTGTCCTCAACAATCTTCTTCAAAAATGGCTTCAATTTTTCTTCACATTGACTGAAAAGTTCTTTGACTAACAAATCAGCAATAGGAGAAATCTGCTCTTCACGTTCATAGGCATTCTTGAGAAGGGATTGAACACTTTCAGGAAGAGTATCAACTTCTTTGATGGTGTCAATTAGAACATTTTTAACAGCTGCAAACACCCCCTCTTCCTGTTCACTCCAAGTTGAAGTGAATAGATAATCAAACAAATGGTAAATCTGATTATCCATCTTTAATTCTATCAGAAGGATGCAAGATCTTACTTCTGAAAATGTCTTCAAAACAACAGCTCTTCTTGGAAACAAACCACTGTCAGTTTCATCCAAATCTTGAAAACTCTCCACAATCATACTTAATATGGTCTTCATAGTTTCTTCATCATAGGGTAATTGCGGTTCTACAATTCTTATGACTTCCATGAAACAAGAAGAAATCAGCAGCTTAGTTTCTTCACCTAGATGCATCAACCAATAGGGCTGATTCAAAACATTTACCGTAGGAGTTAATGCCAACTGCATTTCCTTTGAAAGTGATGGCTTCACTTGTCTCAAACATTGTTCTAACAAATGAAGAATATTCTCTTCATTTCTCCTTGACTAAAATTCTTTGCCAAGTCTCTTTCCAACCACAAAGAGAGTCTCTGCCAAATTCCTCTCTTCTTCATTAGCCATGCCTTATTCTGACAAGAGAAGGTTTCACAAACCTCTGAAAAGTGTCGACTTCAAAAACTTCTGAAGCTGAAACTAAACTTTGTTTTTCTTTCTGATGTAGTATCTGTCTTCTCTGATTCTCATTTGATAACCCAAGCGCTGAAACTCACAAGATGGCAGGAAAACAAGCTCTGATACCACTAAAATATACTCTCTCAATTTTTTTTATTTTTAAACCAAACATTTACAATGTAACCAAGCACCCGTTAAGGTTAGCATAACCCAAAACGTGCATGAAAGAATTCTAACCAAGAATGCGCCCTAAAACCACTTAAGGAGGAGGGGTGGGCATATGGTCAGAGGATCCCTAGGATCTACTGAATCAAAATTACAAGATTATACTGAAAGAGAGATTAAACTCAACACCAAGAATGTGCACTCAAGATCCTTTGACAGGCGAGATGCTAACATATGGTGGAGTACTAATGCTGAAATTGAAATGAACAAGGCGGATAACCAACCATAAGGAACTTTCCACGCTACCACCAAACAGTGGGGGGAAAAGATTACAATATTAATACTTCTTCTGCTGCAGCAGGCATCCATTCAACAGTGGGTATGAAAAGAGATACAAATGTTTATTCTCCACATTGGTGGTAAACTAGCCAGTGGTCAAAGTGTTTGCAATAGGAAATCACAAGTAAATGCAGTAAGAATAATGACTGGATTAGTACTACTAAATCTCAGCCTTACAATGAAATAAATCTGCAATTTCCATGTGTTACAATGATATAATCAATGCACAATATATAATCTTCTCAATCACCAAGATATAGGCCAAAAATCAGAACTGAAGCAAATTTGATATGACGAACAACAAACTGAAATTTTGAACCAGCAATCAATGATAATACTAAAATTCTCATGACATCTTTGAAAATACCTCCAAATGTTTTGAAATGAATTGCAAATGCATACTAGGAGGATGGCGCCCAAAATCAATCATTGAAACCGCATTAATGGGTCACCAATATTTAAGCACGAACTCCAAGACACCTCCAACAATGGTACGGCCTTCTAGGGAGGTCGACCTTGCATTAAATATTCAAATCTGCAAAATAAAATCTGTAACTTTGTCAAGAGGGTCGCCCTTAGCCTAGGAATAGATTGCTTCAATGCCCATAAGCAAATTAAATTCATACAAAAAGCTGTATACGAAAACCTCCTTCAACCAAACAATAACCAGCAACTTGAAAACTGGAAATATCTCACCAAAACTCCATAGTAATGCTCAATATGTACTTCTAGATGAAGCACACTCTCAATCCATCATCTAGGGAACCATAGTTTCAGGCCCAAAGAGTGGAATAGAATTGCTAAGCTTTCCCTTAGCCAGATTCTGGATTTCAAACCAACAGCATAACTTTGCTTTCCAAAACATAACATGATCAGCTCTCCACAATGCAGCAATATATAAGTTCCAATGGGCAAATGGAACACTTTGAAATTCAAGAAGTTGAATCACTTCAACTTCCCAAGGGACGCCCTTCAACCATTCACTTTATTGTGAAATAATAAAACATTATTTCCCTTCCCTTTAGGCGTCCATTTCTATTTGCAACAATAAAGCATTTTAATAAATCATTAAATGCTCAACATGACCCCTTAATGTCCCCTCTTTAAAACAACATGAAGTTATCACTCCTAGGCATGGGGTACAACTTAAAAACATGAAATTAACTAAGTATAACACTCAGTCCAAGGAGATAACCAAAACCAATGCCAATACTAAAACTGAAGGATTACCACAAATAGCATGATGACCTGAGCTGAACTGCAGATGATGATACTGCCAAGATTAGACTTACTAAAAATAGCTACTGCCAAAAATAGTAAGTTCACTTCAACTCTACAGAAAGCCAAACTGATCGGCCACACTGAACTGCAAAAGAATGAGTTGCTGCTAGAGTGATACTGCTATAAATATACTTACCAAAAATAGCATATTTCTATAAATAGTAAGTTTTCCAAAACCACATCTGTATGCCAACTGAGCAGTATCATGACTTACTATAAATAGTAAGTGTTCCCATTCTGCTTAGCCTACGCGTTTTTGGAAATAGGCTAAATCCAATTGTAGAATGTAGGGCTAAATCGGGGACATTACATTCTTCCTCACACTGACTTTCAAGTCCTAAATGCATTTTTGTATGACCTTTACCTATAGTAAGAGATCCCAATGATGTAAATGTTGGCAAAACAAGAATAGACAACTGAGAGGGGAGGGTGAATCAGTTGTCAACGAATTTAATAGTTATTCAACCTTATTAACTTTTAATCTCAGATCTGATAATTAACAGTGAAAGCATGAATCAACAACATATTGGAAACACATGAACACCAAGATTTTATACGTGGAAACCCTGTTAAGGGAAAAACCATGATGGATGTTAGTCCACAAGATTATACCCTGTTAGAAGTATAATGAAAAATGAAAAATGAATAAGGAATGCACATGCATTCAAGCACATTGTCTAGAGCTCACTGCTTAGAGGGGAAGGCTCACTGCCTTATATAAAATAATCAGATTAAATCCATCTGATGAGGTTGAATTGAGAAATTAGCTTTTACAAAAGATTGATGACAGTTCCGATTAGGCACAGAAACACTTCTTCACACTTTGCTCAATCTTCTTCACACTCTACTCTGAAATCGAATGATCTGATCTTTATTCACACATTTCGCATTCACACTTTGCATACATTCACCGAGCATACTTCAAAATGAGGAAACGATCGCTCTTATATATCCACTACATGAATTTACATCAACAACTCTGTCGGCCACAAATAAATAATAGATGAACACAAACTGTCGGCCCAATTCATGAACAAATATCAATGTGCACCAACTTAAGTCGGTCACAACATAATGAAGATCTAAATCAACATCCTCGAACACGCCAAACATTAAAAAATTAATCCATAAAGATCCGCAACACGCTACAACCATCATGTCGGCCAAGAGCAAGAAAAACTCGAACATAAAGGAAAATCTTCGATCACGAACACACCGACCAATGCGGACGTACCACAATGATAGAGCACGATCTAGAACCATCACTGAACATCACAGTAGCATACACAACAACTTAATTTACCAGAATTGCATTCTCTTCTTCCAGAAACACCTGCTACAATAACAAAATAACTGTAGAAACTCAAAAACTCATAACTCACTCCAATCTTGATGCGTACCACTAAAAATTCCGGCCAACATACTAGATAGGCTTAGCAACAAACCCTTTAATGCGCAACTTCTAAATAACGACTTACAAAACTTTCCACCATTATGATCTTCACAACTTCACAGACTGCCTGCAACATATTTATTTTAATTTTCTCAATATCCTCGACATATATAGCCTTCAGAATCATCAAATCTAATAGTGTTGACATCAATGACAACCACATATCAGCAACACAACCACAACATCCAACAGTAAAAGTAGTTGCTCAAATCAGCCATATGTTGAAATCCTTCTTTTAGAACTTTGCCCAAGGTGGTGAGGTCCTTTTGCTTAAGTTAGGAACGAGTTACCTTCCTAATGTGCTTGTTAAGAAGTGGGTCAAATATCCAAAGCACTACAGGATGCAAACTGCTGAAATTGTTTCATTTATTGTTTAATGGTTTTATTTTCCTCCAACAATTTGTTTTTACTTTTCCAACTCTTTAACTGTGGCATTATATACACCAAAAGCTACCAGCACATAGAGGTGGTGTGCTAGAGCGCATCTCTGTTTGGTGGACTTTTGTAGTTTAATTAGCTCAGATTGGATTACATTACATAAAAAAATTCAAAAGCATGTGTGAAGATAATTGCTAGTCTAATGGAAAAAGGAACCAAGGCCAAAAATTTCCCTTAGACTCCTTTAAAAATGTTGTCCGTCCAAATATTCATCTGCTTCCTTGCAATTTGTATTTAAATGATATCCTTGCATTCAAATATCAACAGTCTAAGATGTCTCCACTGCGGAATTTACATACAAGAAGCTGTTTTATTCCAAACTCAAAGGTAAATATAGTGATACAGTATGGCTCAACAAATTCTTTTTAACTGATGCAACAGATGTTAATGGACTTATGTCAAAAAATTATTAAGTATATGCACTATAGAAAAAACTGATCAGAATCTACAGTCTTGAGTTACTTGCTAGCATATGTTTAATAAACAGAAAACTCAATTGACAACAGGAATTCAAGCACTCTTAAGATGCATTCAAATAGAAGTGACAAGAAAACAGAGATTCATATAGAGTTTTGTGTTAATGTACAAACTGTATTACATAAATTATTTCCTTCCATTTTACTGCTGATATCTCACAGAAACAATAAAAACAAACCATGAATACCAGTATAGGATGAGCCATGAAATCTACACATACCAGCGTTTTGTGCTGCAACAGCTTCTTGCAATATATCTGTAGCAAATAGAACTTGGGATGGATCATCAACACCAAGTGATTGGCATATCTCTGAGTAACTGCGTGATTCTCTTTTATTCCTATACAAGATTGAACAAACGAATGCAGCCTTTAATAGTAATAAACAAGATATTGAGAATCTTATCTCTGCTAATATACAAACTTATTTTTGTATTGCAAAAGAATCTTTTTGACATGTATTCATGTCTTTGCACATGCTTGAATCAAGATGACTGGTATGGCTCCATACCCAGTGGTGGTGTCAAAAAATCCACATAGATATTTCCTCAAGTCTCCATACTTGGTATTTCCAAAAATTAGTCTTTGAGCCTCCCTACTTCCACTAGAGTAAATATAGACCTGCAGATCATAGAGCCAAAGCATAAAAAATTAGGTCCGTGAATGACCATAAAATGAGTAATTCATGTTCAATATAAAATATCTGTATGTCATGCACCATCTCCATACAGCTCTGCTCACCCACCTTTTGCTGCAGTTAACATGATGTCAATTTCTTGCAATAATTAGTTCACACCATTCCCATTAAAGGGTTGGGAGAAGCAAAGAAAAATTGTAAGATTCTTAAGCAGGTAAGACCTTAAACATGAGTAAAACTCAACTTTGAGAGTGCTGCAAAAGGCAATCTGAGTAAAGCTGGGACAAGTTTTGTGGTAAGAGAAACAAATAGGAGATTTCTTTTAGGAGGTTTTCAATATTTGGCTAATAAAACTAACTTTGCAGAATGGACAGCTCTTCTGTTAGGGATACAAGTCTATGTGAAAGCAAGATATAAAGATATAGAAATAGGAGATTCACGATTCGCAAATAGTTATAAATGCGGTCGACAACGGCTCCTGTCCAAACTGGCAGCTTAGATTGATACTGAAAAAAAAATTGTTATAGAAAGAGAAATTAATATCCTGCAAAATTTCTAATTCCTATCAAGAGTAAAATAGGCAGCTGACCTATTAGCCAGTTTTAGTGCTACTCAAACCTTTTTCTCTCTTAGAAAGTGCAGATGAGTATGATTGGCAATCTCTTAGTGATATTCTAATAGAAGAAAGTGAATAATTACAAGTAACATGACTTGTTTTGTTAAAAGTGTAAGGAGGTGGCTGGTGGCAGCATTGTATATAGTGTACTCTCCGCACACTATGCAATTATGTTTGTATGTGTATTTGAATGTTTCAATATGAGTTAGTTGTCTTATATATTGATGGTTGTGTTGGTAGGAGTTATTGAAAGGTGACAACTGGAGAATCTAGGGTTTGAGAGTATTTGGTGTTTTGGTGCTGGCATTTGTGTCACAATGGCAAGTGGTTCAAAACTATGAGATCTCCAATCAGATAAGAGACTACAAAACATTTTTAATTGCAACACTTCAATAAATATGAGGATGGCAGAGACATATGAGTTAGTTGTCTTATATATTGATGGCTGTGTTGGTAGGAGTTATTGAAAGGTGACAACTGGAGAATCTAGGGTTTGAGAGTATTTGGTGTTTTGGTGCTGGCATTTGTGTCACAATGGCAAGTGGTTCAAAACTATGAGATCTCCAATCAGATAAGAGACTACAAAACATTTTTAATTGCAACACTTCAATAAATATGAGGATGGCAGGAAGGTTTAGCAGATTAAGGTCTGCTTTGGTCATATGCCACAATATTGGTAGATTTCAGAGAGAAAATGCAAGAGATGGTCAGAAATGTGGAGTTTTCTGGAATACATTTTAGTGATTCTAGTTCCAGATGGGTTGGATATGGAAGAAGATCTGCAAGTACCAAATTGGGGTTTTGCAAGAGTCAAAGATGCATAAGGAAGAGCCAGGTATTGGTTACAAAGGATGAGGCAGATATAGAAATGTGAATTCATGTGGATGTTCTAGAAGACTTCGTGCAGTATATGAATATGGTAATGTGGAATATGGTAGTCTTAGAGCATAAAGGTATTGTGGAAATAATTTGTGGTTATTCTATGCCACATCTGGATTAGGGTCTGCTAACATGAGTTATACAGGACTCCATAGTGCATGAAATAAAATTCCATGGCCTATCAAAGATGGCAGAGAATCCATTTGATGCAAAAGTGGAGCTGATACCAGTGTTGGGTTTAGGTGTTTACAACAGGGCATATGAGCACTGGAAATTTGGCATATGGGAGATGGTGCATGGTTTGGAGATACTAAAACTGTTCATTGACAAGTCATGAAGTGCTTAGGTTCTGTTTGTTGGTATGTTGAATGGTATGTTTACTAAGTACTTAAAGGTGCTACAGCTACACCCTAGTAAGGTTTGTTAATGCAGTCTTGCTTTTGTAATAGTTGGATGGTATCTCATAACTAGGAAGGGGACCCATATAGAGATCCCCTATGTATATGATTTTAAAATAATCATTTCACAACATTGCTAACAGAGAAGATTTTTTAATCATTGTGCACTTGCTAGTAGAAGGCTGAGAATCAAAAGCATATTAAAAACTATGTGCCAGTAGACAAATCAGTTGAAATTAAGGAAAGTGACACTAAAAGAGGGTGTGAACAAGACCCTAACTGTCAGAGTGAACAGAGTCTGAAACCTCTTATATCAATTTTAGATTCCTGGATTATATCAGCAACTACTTAAAATAAAGGTTTGCATTCTCTCACTTCTAGATTACATAAGTTTAGATACTTCTCAAGAGACACAAATTTAACATTTAGAGACTAGCATAAAAACAACTATAATATTAAGATACACTCAGATTTGATTGTTATTTTACTTTGAGATGTACAAATTTGAGGTGAGAAAAACTCGATGGATTTTTCCAAAAAAACACAAAAAATATTTGATAATAAAGAAAGAGAGATGACCTTGATGCCTGCAGCATGCCATTTTGAAAGTGCTTCTGGCACATCCTCAAAAAATTCCCCTTGTAGTTCATGCCTTGCATATCCAGTTCTCCATATGTGGCCCTTCAATCGATATTCATTGTCAACATCCACAATATTATGAGTTTACCATACAACCAACAATATGAAGATTCCCACTATACACTCAGAGTCAACCAAATAATTGAAGAAAAGATACAAAAAGATAACTGCAACAGTACAGCACCTGGAGCTGTTTCAGAGCAGTAATTTTTCGATCCGCACTTATCATTGAAGATACATTTGCCTCCACTGCATTAATCACCTCATCCTTTCCAGCTTCGGCAGAGGGAATAGGTTGAGCACCAATAACACCCTGCTTAAGGTCTTCATCCACCTGCAAGACATTTGATATATCAGTTATAGTACTTTCATTTTCCTTTGCTGAAATTATAGATTAACTTATAACAATTGCATACTGCAGCCTCAATAAAGCAGAAATTTGATTGCAGAAATTCAATTACAGAAATTATCATACTTTTTCATGCTGGGTTCAAGGTGTTTCTCTGTGTGCATGCACACACAAGTGTGTTTGTTTGCATTGTGAATGCATGCATGTGTGTACTTGTGTGTGTGCTTCAATTAGACAGTCCATGCTAGGTTTAGGGTGTGTGTGTGTGTGTGTGAGTGAGTGTCTGTGAGTGTGCACACACCATGAGAGCGACAGGCAAAATTGCTTAGATATTAAAATCTCCTCGGATCCACACCAACCAGCATTAAAATCTCCTTACAAGGCTCCATGGTTCGAAAACAAGGTAGATGCAAATGTGGATGCACATAAATGGTGTTGCAAAAGAGGTAGGTGCACAAGATAGCATGTTTTAGGGTTTATTGTAGCTTTCCCACGTGCCTTTTTCATTCTCAAACTTAGTCGCTTGTTGCATTCTATCGAGGATCGAACTTGACGCCTGCCACATGAGGAGGTAGCACTAAAATATTCACACCCCTGCTACACTATTGGGCTTTGGCCCAACATATGCCTTAGTCTCCTTCCTTTCCTTTAGCCACCTTTGCTTGTGTTAACACCATGCCTTCTTCAATTTTGTTGATGATTTCATGCCTATCAAGAACCTCCACCACATGCCAGTAGTCTTAATACTTTGGCATTAAAAATATCAAACCCCCAACAAACCATAGGTAAGTCGTCAAGGGTCAAACACATTGTCTACCATGCCAAACTCTGCCCTTTGCCGGGCCTCAAGCCTTGGGCCCAACGCATACCTCTTACTTCTTTCCTTCATGTTGCCCACCTTCCTTGCACCTTAGACCATGTTTGACTTAATCAATTTTTTATTATCGATTTGTGTACTTGACCAAGGCAAAGAGAATGGAAAACAACAAGCCAAGAGCAGAACACAACATGATGACCCACATAGAATATCTCAGATCAATTATTAACGAGTGACCATACTACATAGGCATACACATATAGGGGAACTAGAGCGAAAAAGGACAACACAAAATTGAGCTCCAACACTATGCTCATTTCTACCAGCATTTAGTTCCATTGCCGAGACCCTAGTAGAATGGTAAGAGGAAAATAAGAACAGAGAATAAACCATTTGCAGAAAGAAATAAATCAAGGACAATGGGTTATAGTTAGGAAAGAACCAATTTTTAGGATTTGCGACAAATTTCCTAAGGTTTTAACCTCATGAGAGGGTTAAGCACCTAGGGGATAGCAATTGGACAGGGTGGGAATCCAAAAAGAATCTTGAAAAGATCCAACCTTTGAGGAACATCTAATTTGAGCCATTAGAAACGGATAAAAGGATTAATGAAATTTCAAATCAAACCACCGATGACAAAAGGGAGTAGCAAGAAGCAAAAAGATATTTTTGAGCAGATTGAGATGACAATAGAGTTGAGCAATGAGGAAGAAAGGAGCAAGAGATAGATCCAAGAGAGGGAGGAAAGATACAAGAGGATAGAAAAGGCTAGGGAAGCCTCATTAGACCATGCTAGGAAAGCTACTACTGAGAATTTTGGGCACACCAATAGGGTTCTTGTTGAGAATGTTAAACATGCCATGAGGGCTACTACTGGAAGTTTGGAGAATTCAAATTCAAAGCAACAAATAGTGCCCCATACCTATGAAGGTACAATAGAGTGTTTGTTAGCCTAGATAAGAGAAGCAAAAGAAAACCTAGCTACAATGACATAATGGATAAAGGAATACGATGAATTCAAAGAGTTAGCAAACCAAAGGCTTGGGAGTTGTAGTGCTCTGCCAGTAGAATTTCTAACTAGAGGACCAGCTTACAAAATCAATCTATCAAACCTTATGATTGTTACCACAAATGAAGGGCTTAAGGGTTTAATAGACCCTATTTCAAAATTGAGACCTTTGAGTTTTATTGACGACTATGGGGATAGTTTGCTAAACAAGAATATGAAAATGATGGAGAGGATAGAATCTCAAGAAGAGAAGGAAAACAAAGGAGATGATGAATCAAGGACATTGCTCAAGGAACAAGCCAATGATAAAGTAGAGATGATGAAAGGAAATTGGGATGAAGAGATATTAAATAATGACATGTCATTGACTAGTAAAAAATTATCAAATGGTGTCCCCTAAAATGAAATAACATATTCAAGAGGTGAACCCCCATAACCAAGAGACATCCCCCATGCTACTTAAGAAAAGTTTCTATAGAGGATATATTTTCTAAACTATCCAATCAAAATAAGATGAGTAGAGAGAATTTGTGATCAATTGTGGTGAGATTTTAAAAAAAAAAGATTCTTTGAGATTAGATTGTCTAGAGGTAAAGGAAGAGAAAGGAAGTTGGTGAAATAGCAAAACGCTATGAAGAAAAGAAAGATTACCCAAGAGAGATCTACAAGTCCAAGGACAAGAAGAGGAAGCTAGAAGGAGTGGGAAGGAGTTACCTCAAGTAACATCAATAAATCAAAGGGGCTTTTCACTACCAGCATGGATCATAACCGAGTAAAACTACCAATCTTTGGCAAAGATACCTGTTGGCGTTTCAATTAGCACCTCTGGAGTGCTTATTGGAAACAGACAGCTATTGCAAGTGTGTTAGTACATGCTCTTCGGATTATAGAGAGGAAGATCTCTCTTTGCTGATTTTCTATTGTAAAAAAGGGGTGTACTAAGATTCCTATCTTTTTTACTCAGCGGCAGGACACAAGGGTGCATAAACCAATGCGCTGTAGCTAAGCTTTTTCTCTGGTTTCCGCAGATCTTAACTACGACTAACTAACTTCTAGACTATCCTACCTCCTCAAGATAAACAGAGCATGAGGGCGTAGGAGCGAAATGGATTTGGTTGGATCACTTGAATCCTCTGTCTCAATGGAATATGGCCAAGGCTCTGAACCTTCGGATATATACCAAGATAGGGCTCGATACAAGCAAACACTCTCTTACGGTAAACTGGATTTGAGACTTGCCAAGGAGGAGGAACCCCTATCCGAGGTGTAGGCTTGGAAACAACTCATTGGAAACAACAAGGAACGATGGCTTGTCTAATAGGATTCCCGAGGAGGTGACGACACTTGTCCAAAGTCTAGGCTGCAAGACAAAACATTAAACAACATCAAACAATAATGATCGATGACAAAATATCCAAGGAGGTGACGACACCTGTCCAAGGAGGAGATTGAAACAATGCACTATTTGAAAACAAGACTTTGAAAACACTCAATTATTTAGATCAAGCAAGCATGTGCCTTCTGATTTATTTCTTCAAGCTTCCCCAAAGAATTACAAAGATTGGGACAGTAAAGGCACGAAATCATGCACAATTACGATCAACCAACGAACTCTCATCCAAGAGTGAACAAATATAAACGAGCTAACTCTGGCAACAATGGCGCAGCAATTTTGCTAGCAAATAAAGGTTAAACAAATAAAGAACCTAAGGCTCTTATTTATAGAAACTCAAAGAAGTAGGCAACCCTAAAATCTCCTTGAGTTAACAATCAGTTCTTGCCAATCAACAAGATTTATTCCTATATCTAAAAGTAGGTAAGCAAGCAGTTAACTGGAAATCTACTTCAGTTAACTGAAACCAAACAAAAGTCAAACTGGGAGTCTACCTCAATTGACTAACACCTAACTAAAAGTGAACTTAACTTACAAATGTGTCTCCAAAATAGACATCCACCTTTAAAGGAGATCTGAGATCCACAAATCGTGGGATTCAATTAGACATCCTAGATCAGTGGGATCTGACATGCATGATCTGTGGAGATCTGGAGTCAACTTGGAAAGGGGCATCAAGTTGACTTCTGTTGTATTTATTGCTACTTTGGAGGGTAGGACATCCTTCTTGAGGTGTTTGACACCTCATCACCATTGGTCAACGGTGCTTTTGTTCATTCATTGACTTCTTCATACGAAGATCGTTACATGCCTGTCAATCGTCAACTTACCGCTTGTCAGCAACTTGATGTATGCATCTCCTTCATTCTGCTTCCCTTAGGAGGGTTACTCCTTTTCTTTTTATCTGTGTTTCCACTTTGACGTGGAAGGTAGTGTAGTATTAACCAATGGCGGCTCTGTGTTGGGAATGACTACCTTCCGCGTTATTTTGCAGCTTTGACATTTTCCTTGATCTTTCTCAATGGAAGAATGTCGTATGATGAAACCACGAAGCTTGATGATGAAACCGCGAAGTTTGACCACGATCACTCCAACCGTGAGAAATGCACATGAACTTGTTGCATGTGTAAAATTCCAACGGTTACAATCCTCTAAACTGGCCCTTGGAAGGCAATCAGATATACAAGGTGAAACCATTATGGAACTTGTGGACTTGTTTCTATGCTTGTCAATCTGTCTAGATTGACCTCTAGGTGTGCCCAACGTAGATCGGTGCCAGTCGTTTTCAGAAAATCATGGAGTAAAACCATTTTGGTCTTGTATTCGTCTTGGGAGAACTGTGTTATGAAAACCTTGAAGATTGACTGTGCACATGATGCTGCTCGGACAACTTTTTTTGGAACTGCTAAAAATAGCCTTGCTGGGGGTAATTTTTACGAAATATTCTGAGACATGGGTATTGTTGAGAATAATTCTCTAAACAAACCCAGATCGTCAAAAATTCGAAAAAACGTGTTTTTCTATGACATGCAAGAGCCCTTTGGTGGCAGAGGCAGCGAGGCACCAGAAAGTGATTTTTCTCGGAAAAATCCAACACATGGGTTTTGTTCGTGCTTCAAAGCTAAACAAACCCAATTTGTCCGTTTTTCAATATTATGACTTTTTCCGGAAACCCTAAAAAATAGGGGCAACAGGGCTACTTTTTCTGGAAAAATCCAACATGTGGATTTTGTTGAAAAAGTTGGGTTGATCATACCCAGTTGGCCAGATCTGTGATTATCTGTCGTTTCCTGTGACATGCAAAGAAATATAGACAAAAATAGAGGAAGTAGACAGAAGATGGATTGGAAGTTATACACTGCCACTTTGGAAGAATTATGCCTTTTGATGCAAACTCTAATAAATAGTCCCTCTGTGCAACAAATCTTCAAAAATATGAAGAACAGTGAAAACCCCTCTGTCAGATCTTCAAAAATGTTGGAGAAGAAAAATATTTGTTTTTGAGCTCCTCAACCTGCAAAGAAATAATGAATAATGGATGCCTAGAGGCTTTGATATGTCAATTTGGAGTTGCAAGCATCAATTGGCATCCAACTCATGATTGAGCTTGATTTGGAGTTCAAAAAGGTGATTTCCACTGATTGTGGAGTGTTTGGCCTCTTTTTGCCTCCAAAATTTGTTAACTCAAGTCAACATTTGCTTTTGACTTTCTTAGGCTTCCTTTTTGGATTTTTGATCCTTTTTGCAAGCTGAAGTGCCTCTGTTTGATCTTCGATTCTTGGCTGCTCAGTTGATCTTCGGCGATTGCTGACGGATTCGTTGTTGAGATGGGACCAGCTTGACGAGATATGCCTGGGAGAGATTAACTCAGAAAACTGAGTTTGGACCTCCAGAATGAAGGGCACCTTTCTTCAAGAGGGGCGCTTTTGGCTATGCCTTAGTCAATTTTCATTGACTGTTCTTCGTTTTGGCCTTTTCAGACCGTCTGTGCTTTGATTTGACATTCCCGTTGATGGATGAGTCGGATGACTCTGCTTGACGATGCATCGGGTAGCCAGCTCAGTCCTGCACTGGATGACTGACTTCTCAGTTGATGACAGTCAGTTTATGTCCTTCAAACTCAAGGGCGCCCCTGTCCAGTAGGGGCGCTTTTAGCTTGTTGACTGGTTTTGTCTACGTTGGAACTGCCTGCCTTGATCTCTGTCATTAGATGATTCAGTTGTCGGATCCTTTTGTTGACAGTCTAGTTGGTGAGATTGATCATAGCTGAGAAGGTTGTTCTGGAGAGCAGTAAGCATTCAGGCTGCATTTGCATGCCTTAAAGAAAGGGCGCCTTTCTTCAAGAGGGGCGCTTTTGATCATGCCTTAGTCATTTTCTGGCTTATCTTTCCAATTTTTCAATTTTGTCTTTTTCTGCTTGACCTCAACTCGTGATCGTTTGGCGTGTCTTGTAGACCTGTTGTCAGATTGATCACGTAGCTGGGAGGAAGCTGGAAAGATATCATGTATAGAGTTGCTGCTCATAGATTCATTTGGTGCCTGCAATTGAGGGGCGTCCCTGGGCAGCAGGGGCGCTTTTACCTTGAAGCTCTCTGATTTGGAATCTTTGTCGTTGATGGATCCTCCATACTTTGCTGACGGTTGGTCAATGATCCCTGAATCAGATGATTTTGCTGATTGTTTCGTTGTCGAGCCAACATGAAAGTGGAGAGTATGACTGAGTTGAAGATGCCAAATGATTTGATTTGCCCTCTGAGATCCAAGGGCGCCTTTCTTCAAGAGGGGCGCTTTTAGCCACTGTAGACTGTGTTTTGCCTTGGTAGACAAAACGTCCATCTTCCAAAGTTAGCCAAATTTTGGCCTTTTCCGTTTTGAGAATCTCCTTCGTTGAAACAGCATCTTTTTGAC
Source organism: Sequoiadendron giganteum (assembly GCA_007115665.2). NCBI lineage: Eukaryota > Viridiplantae > Streptophyta > Pinopsida > Cupressales > Cupressaceae > Sequoiadendron > Sequoiadendron giganteum. Next base: position 501,885,314 of record CM021106.1, read on the forward strand.
CTTTTCCGCCATGGCTTCTTCGTTGAAGCTTTTGAGGTTTAGCTTTCAGCACTTGGTACTGGCCAATCTGCCATTAATGGCTACGGAGCTCCTAATTTTGTTCCTGAAAAATAGAAATAGACCCACTAGAGTAAAACATATTTTTTGATGATTCTGACTTGATCAGTGTGATCATGAAGGTAATTAACCCTATCAGAATTATTTTCAATCATTTCCGGGAAGGTCCTATTTTTTAGGGTTTCCTTAAAAATAGAGGCGTAAAACCCTAATTTTCATTTTTTCAGAATTTTAACCATAGGTTCCTTGACAGAAACCCACAAAGACTTCATGTTTGTTTTGACCTAAAACATACTTTTGATGCCATTTTTACATTGTTTAGCTCAATTTAAGCAAAATGCCAAAATTTTCATTTTGGGTATAACAATACCATAGAGGCTTCAAAACATATCTTTGTCCTTGAGTCTGCATGGAGAAGAAATGGAACAAGTGGGAACCAAGCCAAATTGTACAATTTTGTAGAGACCCTTAGGGAAGATGCTTTGAAGTGGTACATGAAGAAGGATCCGAAACATGACAAAGAAACAATGAAAGAGGATTTCTTGAGTAACTTTGAGTCACCAAAAGTACCTTTGGAAAGTGTGAGTTAAATGCAGGAGATGGTTCAGAAGAAGAATGAAATAGTTAAAGAATTGACCAAAGATTCAAAGCTATAGTGATAACACTAGAGGAACCATTGACAGAAAAGTTGTAAGATCCCTTATAGGTTCAAATTGAGTTTTTTCCCTTCGAGGTCTGAAAATTTCTGCTTTACTTTTGTTTTCAACAAGGGTTTATTATATCATGTAAACTGAAAGGATTCAAGCATAGATATAGGAAATGAACTTGAACATAATTTTTAGGCAATCAAGCAAGACACACAACAAAGATGAACATACCCAGCAAAATAGCTTATCTTCTTATTTGATTTGAAAGTTGATTACAAAGAGAAGGCTGGAAAGTACAAACAGTCAAATCTGATTTGAATTTCAAACCTTCTATTACATCCACTTGTGCCACAACACCAGTCTAAACCCTAGCCATACAAGGGAAGATGAAGCTATATGAAGTAGGATGATATGTCTTGCTAGAGATGACTGAAAAGCAACTGTAGCAGCCCACTGGAAGTCTGAAGATGCCAAATACTCCTTAGAAAATGATAATGAAATCAATTTGATGACTGTTGTTACAAAAGTCTGATTATGTTTGAAGCTGGAAATTGCCAAAAATGCCTTTTTTTTCCATGCGAACCACTTGAAATCTCTCCTCTAGCAAAAATTGATGAAAGTGTCACCAACAAAATCCAAATCTGCAATTGAAACTTCACTTAAAGCAATCTGGTTAAGCTCTATGATGAAATTTGTTTGAAATCATCTCACATGGTGGAATGGGGCCATCACCATACCACTGTATTCAAGGGAGCACCACCTTGAATCGACTAAAAATTATCTTCAGTCAAGAGACAACTCTGTTCAAACTGTCTTAGCAAAAAAAACAATACCAAAAACATACTGATCTCACAGCCCTCCATGCCTTCTTAAATAAGGCTCCTAGTCCAAATCGCCCTTAGAAGGAGAATCTAATTTGTTTCTATTAAAATATTCAATGACTTCATGGCTAAGGCACCTAAACCGCCCTTAGGGAAGATCTGATTTGTTTCCATTAAAATATTCAATGACTTCATGGCTAAGGCACCTAAACCACCCTTAGGGAAGATCTGGTTTGTTTCCATTAAAATATTCAATGACTTCGTGGCTAAGGCACCTAAACCACCCTTAGGGAAGATCTGATTTTATTCATTAAAATATTCTTTGCCTTCTTCACCAAGGCACCTAAGCCGTCCTTATCCAAGGATCTCATTTTATTTATTAAAATATTGGTTGCCTTCTCCCTTAAATCTCCTAAACCGCCCTAGGAGAGAGAATTGACCTTGTTTGCTTTGACTTACAAGTGGACCATGAGATATTAATAAAATATGATCAACATAATGCTTTATTTTTTGTTAAGGACAATTCTTCTCGAAAATTTATAATTCTCATGGCCAATATCATTCCCTTATCTCGCCATCTAACCCACGGGAATGCTAGATGGGCTAGAATCAAGTCATCAAAATGTCACTCCGAGAATGGGGACATTACAAAAGCAAAGGATGGAATGGTTTATATTTGGATTGTTACGTGAACTTAAAATTTCTCTAACTTAAAATTTGCCTAGTTAGGGTTTCACAAATTATGCAGATCTGAAAAAAGTATTATATTAAGGCAATCTCATTTCTCAAATTCATTCAAAAATCCAACTACTATTAACAGTTTCAGATCAAATGTTGCACCAAATTAAACAGCAGTTTAGTAACTGCTTAGGCTAGGGTTTGAATGACAGAGCAGCAATAGAAATACATAATTTACTCAGAATCAGACCTGACTGATTATTGACAAAGTTGCTGTCATAAAAATTGCCCTGAACAGGCAGCTCACAACCCAATTAAGACTGTTGATGGCCTCCAGATCTGAAATGAGATTCCACTTGGGAAAGATAGGAATTCTCCACACTATTGTGGCACACTATTGTGGCTAGGCAGTTGAGGGGTGAAACCCTCACTGAAGAACCCTACTCACCCAGGCCCTAGCTCTGTAGTTCTGCAGATGGATGTTGGTGCGTGAACAGTAGGTTAGTGTGGCGCTGGGGCTCTGTTGCTTGTTCCAACCCTAGACATCTCCCTTGGACTTGATTATGCTGGCTGGAAGGAAGGGGTACTGGCAGATCTGAGTTCTCGTAATTAATTTGTATCCTTTGGATCTGCTGGTGAGGTCATGTGTGAGCTGCACTCGACCTTTCATGTCACATCCCGAATTATGAGGTTACTATTTACTAGTGATATAAAAGGTAGAAATGAATGTAATGTGAAATCTAGAGATGCTTGCACCTTGTAATCAATATGTATGTCAGCTCATTTGACGTCGTTTCATTTGATGTTATTTCAATTGATGTAATTCATGGTAAAATACTGCATATATGTGAATAATAGGATAATGAATCTTACTTTAAACTTGATATGTTTGTATAAGTATTGCAAATGTTATGAACAAGTAACTGCCGTGGTTTTGTGGCAATGGATGCAGGATCAGGAACTATTCCTCCAGGCGGAGGGGAGACATCACTCGGGAGAGGGGCTTGGTCGAGTAACCGGTAAAGTTGATCCGTTGAGCATACACACACTTCACTGAGGGTTTTTTGGGAACTAAGTCAGATTGAGTTGTCGTGATAAGTCATCCTTAGGCTTAGGAGTTTTGGATTACTTCTTTATGCTTTATGAGTGGTGTTACTTGTTGACTGACTTACTATTTTGTGAACCTTGAATGTGAAATATGAACTAATAAGTTATATTGATGCCTGGAATTTATAGTTAAACGTATATATACATGTTTGTACAAATATGTGTATTAAGGGTGCGCTGACTGACCTGTAATACACGTAATTGGATAATCAAATACAAATATGTATAGATATATTTAAGTGTAAATATTGAATGTGGTTATAAATATATTTAATATTATATTTGATATAAACGTTATTATAGTTTTACCTATATATAGATATATCTATAGTAATATTTAAATATTATATAGATATATACATATATTTAAATAAGGTAAAATAAAACTATAATAAGTTGTATTTAATATAATGAAAAATATATTTAATAACATTTTTAATTCATATTTTAAAATGACTTTGCCTTGGAAATAATGGAAATGGACTTATATAGTCATTTGGTAATTATTTGCATTTACCATATGGAATAAAGGTATTTCGAAATTCTTAGACCATTGAGAAATATGTGGGAAATATTAAGGGGAAATTTAAATGCTATACTATAGACTTTGAAATGATTTTAAATCAAAAGTTTTTAAAAGCTAAAAATCACGGAATTCTTCACGGGAAGAAAACGCAACTGTGAAAAAAACTGAAAATAATGGAAAATGAAAATGGAGAGGGGAAAGAACCCACGCCCAGCTCGCACGCCTTGGACCTGGTCGCGAATGCAAAATGCGCCACCATTCTGAAACGCGTGGGCGGAAGGAGGCCAGGTGTCTGCGGAAATAACCTTGACATTTTCGACTGTAAACTTTAAACGCCATTGTTCATGCATTCTGCCATTTTTGAGGGCGTTTTTGGTGAATATGCCTGTAGGTGGCTGTTTCTCGAATTTACCATGTGAGAGTGGAAACATTCTTCGAAAATGAGGTTGATTGATCTCTTATTTTGTTGAGTGTCTTGCTATATGATTGCCACTGCATATTTTGACAATGTCAATAGGAAAGGTGTCGAATTCTCATGCCTACAATATAGTAAACATGAGAATTCGAAACCTATATAAGAGGTTGCTCTCATTGTTATTTTCACACCACTTTTTCTATCTGCACTTGCAATTACGAATTTCATGTTTTAAGAGCTGCAATCCATCATTGCTGTTTAGTGTTGTTGAGAGCCATACTTCACCATTACTGTTTGCATTTGTTGTGAGCCTTAATCCCTCGTTACTATTTAGTGTTGTGAGAGCCATATACTATCTTGCTGTGACTGTATTGTTGAGAGCCATAATCCATCATTGCTGATTGTGTTGTGAGAGCCATATACTATCTTGTTGTGACTGTATTGTTGAGAGCTATATTCCCTCATTGCTGTATTGCATTTACCTGAGAGTCATACTTTATTCATGTTGGGAAAAGTATCTGGAGAAGACTGTGAAGGACTGTGGAGGAAGAGCAGAAGCTACTGATTGAACTCATTTTGCAGCAAGGGAATCAGGCATGAGAAATGTCTTTTTAGTATTTCTGTCATTTGAATTAAAAATGAGTTTATCTGCTTGGATTATGTTTTGTAGTGTGCTTGAAGTAAGTGTTAGAAGGTCTCTGTTTTCTAAGGAATTATGTTGGAATGAAATAGCTTAATTTCATTTGAAAAGGCTTATTGAATTGGGAATAGCTTAATATCATTAGAAAAGGCTTATTGAATTGGGAATAACTTGTTTCCTAGTGAAAGCATGGAATAGCTTAAGAGCTTGTTGAAATGAAATAGTTTAATTTCATAGGAAAAAGCTTGTTGAATAGAGATAGCTTGAATTCATAGGAAAGCTTGTAAAAGAAATGGCATGAAAGGGAAATGTTTGAATACTTTTTAATAGAAGTATATTATGAATTGTATTACTTGAATACTGCTTGAACTCCTTATATAAAGGAGAAAGGAACTAATTATTAAATACTAGGTCAAGGATGGAATCAGTACCAAGGTAGTCTAAAGCTTAAGTTATAGGGATAACTGGGATAAGCTAAAAGTACTCTTAGGATAAAGATTTCCTGATTAGGAGGAATGGTATAAAGACCTGGTTGATTGCATTTCATTCCTGATTAAGTAGTTTGTTTGAAGGTAGGTTGCCTGAAACAGGATATACCTCCCTTATGTAGCTATTGAAGTAGAATGTCTCAAGGTAGGTAATCTAAAACAGGATATACCTATCTTGTGTAAATATCTTAGGAAAATGTTGTAGGTTAGTTTGGGATTAAAGATTATCCAAAAGTAAAGGACAATACCTATGCGTAGTGTAAGATAGTCTTAAATCAAATCAGCCCTGGATAGTGTATATGATAGATGACCTTCATTCGAAGTACTGAATGAGAATACTTTGGCTAAAGTAGTGGAAGGTACGACATCCACTTAGATGTGAGATAGTTGAGACTACACTGTCAGTTCATTGTGATCCATCATGCTAGTTCGGGATTGTGAAATAGCAAGTTCTAGATGTATAGGACACAACACTATGCTCAGTTGGGTTGTCGCAGCCGGTTACTTTACCAATCTCTTTGTTCAAAGGGAGGGCCATCTATTGAATGATAGATGTGCGGGGGACCGCATTAACAGTTCGTGGTTGGCGGAAAAGCGCCTGAGTGATGTTTCTCCTCCCCAGCAGGCGACAAATACACCAAGATTTGTAAGGAATGAATCCTAGACCATTTTACTACTATTTGTGCAAAAAGCTTACGAGCTATGTATGTAATTCTTTTACTTTTGCACTCTGAATTATATTTGCAATGGAAATGGAATCCATGTGGAAAAATATATTGTAACTGGCATGTAATTATCAATAAAGAAAGGAAGAATTTTATTGTAATGTCTTTGTTACTTATTACATTTACATGTTTGAAGTGAAATGTTAGAAAAATTTTAATTACCCAAGGATGGGGTCGTTACATGTGGTATCAGAGCTACCAGGTTCTGCACTGAAACCTATGAGTTCATTACGCAACAACGCGTAAACCTTGTCAGGAAACAAAGGTTGAAAAGTTCTTGTGTTGTGTTGGCGTAAGAACTAACACCTCTAGAGTGTGAGTTTGTACTACAGCTATGCACACTACGTAATGAGTGCTCTTCAAATCAAGAGGGGAAGCTCCCTCGTTGTGCTGGAATGCATGAAATAGAAAACTAAACTAATGTCCTATCTTTTTGTTCTCAGCTGGTAGAGGCACAAGGTTAAGAAAACCTAGAACGTTGTAGCTAAGAATTTTCTAGTTTCGCAAATCATCTAACTACAACTAAGTTAACTTCTTTAAAGCTATCCAGTTTCCTCAAGAAACAGAGCATGAGGAAATGGAGCAGGAATGTATTATACGATAAACTTCAGGTGCGGGCTCACAAAATGAAGGCAAGGGAGGCGCAACTATTTGCTAATCCGGGAAGAAGTTTATTAAAACAAACAAATAAACGGTAAACCTGGTACAACTTCACAACATGAAGGCAAGGTAGGCGCAACTATCTGCTTGGCTGAATGAGTCTACTATCACACACATCAAACGATAAGCTTTAAGTACAGTTTCGCAACATGAAGGCAAGGTAGGCGCAACTATTTGCTCTTCTGAATAGGCTCATGATAAACAAAACACAAGGTAAGCAATTGGGACAGTATATTGTATAGACGCAATACGCATGCAATAACGATCAAACCAGCAACCCCATTTAACTAAGATCGATTAAACACCATGACAATAACATGAAGGCAAGGTAGGCGTAGCAATTTATTATAACAGTAATCACTCTTTGAACAGATACAATAATAGCAATACTACAGGCAAGGTAGGCGCAGCATGTATGCTATCAAGCAAAAGTTCTAATTTACAAGGGTGAACCAATCTTGAGAATAGGCATGTTGCCGACAACGCAGCAATTCTCTATCACCAGGAAAAGCTAATTACAAATGAGCTAAAAGCTCTTATTTATAGACTTCAAGGTGTAGGCAACCCTAAAATCACCTTGAGTCAACTACAGTCTTGCAAGACATGCAAGATCTTATTCTTAAACCCTAATTGAATGAAACTATACAGTTAACTGGGAAACTATCATCAGTTAACTGAAACATCTAATCTAAATGGACAATGTGCAAGCATGCACGTCCTTATTGAAAGCAAGTTAACTGGAATGCTATCATCAGTTAATTGAAAGATCTAATCTAAGATCCAAGTGTTTGTAGATGTTTCCAAGAAAGACATGGCATGCAATGTGTAACAACCAGTTAACTTGGAAAGAAGCCTCGAGTTTAACTCCTGTGTCTAATGTCTATCTTGGAAAAGGTGGGACGCCTTGAACTGAAGTTCACTGACCCTGATCTCGAACAAGTAACCCCTCCACGAGGTTAGTGACTGCATCACCATCTAGAGGTCGTCACATGTCTTAACTGTCAATTCACTGCTTCTCAGCAACTCAAGCAAAACTGAAAATCTCTGCATACTTAAACTGGCCCTTCACTGGCTGGTAACTCTAGCGGCTCTGTAATTGAAGTGATGGCCATTGTTTTCCTCTGCAGCTTGACGTTTCTCACGTTTTTCATGCTTATCAACCCTCTGAACTGGCCTTGGAAGACAATCAGCTATACAAGGCACAAAACCATGTGGACTTGAGTGACTACGCTTGTCAACCTTTCCGATGCGCTGGTACAAATCAATGTCAGCTTTGCTGATGAAATCATGAAGTAAGACTGACATTGTCTTGAATTCGATCTGTGTGAACTGCATCCGGAAAAACTCGCCTGTTGACTGTGAACATGGCTACGTTCTGACAACTTCTCCGGAAAACCAAAAAATAACTCCAGATAAGGCTAAAAATAGCTTGTTAAAGGGCAATTTTCACAAACTATTCTAAGGCGTGGGTTTTGTGCATAATCAAATTCTAAGATGACCCACAACGTCAGAAATTCAAAAAAATGTGATTTAGGCCCGCATGCAAAAGGTTTTCAATTGAGATCTGAACTGGTAGTTAGGGGCACTGGGGCAATTTTTCTCGTGAAAATCTGGAACATGGGTTTTGCGTAGAAATGAATCCTGAAACAACCCAGATCAACAGATTTGTGAAAAAATGTGATTTAGGCCCACATGCAAAGAGAATTTTGGAAAAAAGCACAGTGCTCTAGAAAAGAGGCAGCGGGGCAATTTTCACAAAATAATCTAAGACATGGGTATTGTCGTTGATGCTAACATACTCAAACCCAGATGATGCTTTTCTGAAAAATCTGCCGTTTTCTTTGACATGCGAAGAAAACCTAAGACGAGAATAGAGGAAAATAAGACAAAAGAATAGAAGTTTTATTTGTTTGTTTTCTCTCTCCTTTTGTAAAAATTTGCCTATACTTGAAGTAGAACTGATGAAATCGGCATGCAAATGGAAAACGAGTCTGAAATAATCTTCTCTCGAACAATCTGAATCTGTAGCTACGAAGAACACTGAAATCTGACACCTGTAGCACCTACAAATCAATTCTATGCTCAAGAAAAAATGTTTCTTGTCAACTTTGATGAAGAATAATGGATGCCATATGCATAATAAACAAGAATCTATCATCAAAGGCGTGTCAAATGCATGCTAAGCTTTGGAAATGGCGTTTGAAGTACAACTGGTGCTTCAAAACTCACGCATGGCCTATATTTGGCTTCAAACTCAGTTATTTGGATGTAGAACAACCCTTAATTAGGGCGCCACCTTGAAAGATTCAGTTAACTAGTGCATGCAAACTAAGTTTAGCCAGTTATGACTAAAAAAAGGTTCAATACAAGTCGACTTGAAAAAGAGTTCAACTGAAGATCTAAATTTAGTAAACTGAAAACTCTTCTCATGCACACTTCTATTTTTGAATTTAAAAAGTCAACCTTTGACTTTTAGGCGTCCTTCCATACTTAGACATTTTTTTGAAAATTTGAATCCAGAAACCTCAAATGAAGCTCACGTTCGATCACTGATTCTGATTGATTGCCGCGTCAGATCAACTGGCTGACAGTTCCATCGAAGAGCAGGACCAAATCTGACAAGAAGATTCCTTGAGGTGATAATCCAAAATTCACAAATCTAAGGCTTCAAAAAGATGGGCGCCCCTGGCCTCCAGGGGCACTTTTGACCTCAGTGTTAGAATATTTTCAGGCATTTTCATCATTTTCACTAATAACTTGACCATATTTCACTTGACGTTTCCTGGTATTTGACAAAACTTCAGAACGCGCTGACTGACTCACTGCGGAGCAGGCTGAATTCTGAGTAAAGGCTCCTGAAGAGCACTTCGTATAAAAACATCTTTTAACCTTCCTAAATCATGGGCCAGGGGCGCTTTTCCCAACCAATGTCATCCATTACTGCAACTGGCAAAAATTACTCAACTTCCGGCTGCGGATTGCCAAGACATCTTCTGACCCGGCTGAGACAAGCAACGGAAAGCTAGAACTGACACGAACGAGATGAGTATCTGAAATCATCAAACAGATTTCATTAAAGGTCTTAAAACCTTGGGCCAGGGGCGCTTTTGTCCTTTCTGAACAATCTCTGATCAAGTCTGAAACCTCAAATTTGACCACTGATGGCGGCAACTCAGCAACTCAAATTCACTTGTTGACAAATGCATCGCGGAGCTGGACCAAAAATAGAAACAAACTTCCTGGGTGTCACTTGATCAAAAGACTTTATCTGAAGTCTCAAAAAGATGGGCGCCCCTGGCTTCCAGGGGCGCTTTTGAGCTTAGTGTCAATCACTTTTGCATTTCCCTCGTTCTGCATTGAATCTCTGGTTTCAGGCAATCTACTCCTCTGTTGGACTGGCTGGCTGGCTCATTGCGAAGCTATCGAGAATCTAGAGAAATCATCTTGGTAGAGACAAGTCACAAAAAGTTGAATAAAGCTTCCAGAATGATGGGCGCCCCTAGCTCAGAGTGGCGCTTTTTCAATCCAGACTTAGTCAATTTTACAGTATTTTACCTCGTTGAAAATCTCCTCCGAGACGAAGTAACTTTTTGGACGAAACTTGCCATAGAAACATCACCGAAGCGTTTTGAGTTTAGCTGTCGACACCTGGTACCTAGCCAACTGCCATTAATGACCTCAGAGGTCCTAACTTTTCTCCCGAAAAAGTGAAAACTACCCACCAGGCTTAAACTGAGTCTTAACTAAAATTGACTTCACCACTGTGATCATGAAGCAAAATAAACCAATCAAAACAAATTTCAGTCAATTCTGACAAGTTTCAATTTTTAGGGTTTTGACCTAAAAATAGAGTTCTGAAACCCTAATTTTCAATTTTCTCAAATTTTGCCAGTATCTTCCTGGCATCACACTGACTAAAAGCCCATACTTTATTTGCCCAAAAACTGAGTTTTGACCCCATATTTACAAGGTTTAGACCATTTTAAGCAAAATGCCTTAATGAAGCAAAAATTTCGGTTTGGGTACAACATGTTGCAACGGCAAGAGGAAAGAACTTAGTAAAGTGAAAAGGAAGATGTGAACCTTAGTAACTTGTGAAAAGTGGGACTAGTTAAGAACTGTCTCTGGAATCGGATTTATGATATTACCTAGAATTGCGGAAGATTATGCAATTAGGTTATGTACGAAGGTTAGGAAGAATAACCAGTAGATACCTTTATCCAACTAAACATGTTTATATGATTCTAAGGAAAAAGAAGGAATAAGAAAACCTCTGAATTGTAGCAATCTACAATAGGAAAAGAGTCAAGAACTCTTGGATAAGTGTAAACTCTACGAATCTATGTGTATGCAACGTCAGCATAAATTAGATTGTTCAAAGCTAGGTATGAACGAAGGAAGTATTCTCAAGGTTGGAGAACTCATGACTTAAACTCTTGTGTTAAGATAAAGATCTTGTTAGAAAAGAGTTAGTACCTAGGAGTTGAGAAAAGACCATAACGGTCAAAGAAACAATCAATGACATGAGTAAGGTTGCTCCAGCCAAAATCAATGAGGTCATTGAAATTTTGAGACCAAAACAACTTTGGTATCTGAAAGGCTAAGAGAGGACAAGATTCCAAGCATTGGAATAAGGACTTATGAAAAGGTGAGTATGAGAAAGAAGCCCGAAATCAGGATGGTTTTAAAAACAAGTTTGGATAGAACATGGATAGGTTAGAGTTATAAATAGAACTCACCAACCTGAATTACGAAAATCAACATATGTTTAGTGGTTCCAAAAGGAAATGGAATGCAACATGACACTATGTGTCAGAACACTTGAAGTTGCAAGGAAAGTAACGCTTTGAGTCGAAAAGTACATCAACAAAAGAGATTTGTGAGTATGGGTATTTCTTCACCAGAAAGGATATTGGAAAGAAATGGAGAATATTAGTGTGTTTCTTAAAAAAAAAACTCCTAAAGTTGCTGATTATTCATTAGATCTCCTACTAGATGATTCAATATGCTGAATCTGTGAGATAAAAAGCAATGAAAAAGTCAAACAACTAGGAATGACAAACCCTTTCCAATAAAGCAAGTGATTGCTAGGAGTTTAACATGTTGGAGTAGAATGAAAGTTGTGAAAACACTAAGGGGGGAAGGAAGAGAGTAGATTGACTCAAGTTAAGTACCCCAACCAGCAAAAACTTGGTTCTGTTCTCAATATAGAAGAACTAATGGCTTCTTTGCAAGTCATGAGGATAATTAAGTCATATATCTTATGACCACAAGGGAAGAGGATAAATGAAAATTATCTCTACAAAACCTTAACCATTTACATGGGAATTAAAGGTAGCGTGAGATCAAAATAGGTTATCACTTAGTCAAAGGAAAGGATAGACTATTGTTGGATATAAAAGAACCTGTGTGTCCAAAATTTGGAAGATTCGAGAATGGAACGAGGAAAATAATGTCAAAGTTAGGACATAGAAACGACAAAGGGAATTGTCGGATAAGAAACCACTATAACCTAGAAAAGATAGAGTAAGAGGTTGCACGAAATGTTGCAAGGTAATGTCTAGTATGCCAGGAAATGAAGACTGGATGTCATCATAGGTAGGACATGTAAACTCTCTTATTCTAGAAGGAAAATGGTAGAACATATGACAAGTCAATCTTGCTATGTTAAGTAGAACTAACATAATGTTCTAAGTGGGAAAACTCATCAAAGAAACCAACACCTTTTTGGAAACTTGACTTATAGGAATTTGGTCCTAAATAATATATTGTGGTTAAGTAGTTGCTTAGTAAACCAGAAGGGTATTTCAGTTTAGCAAATAAATGATAGGGTTGTGTAAACCATAATCATACCATGAGACATTTGTTTGAATAAATGTGCAATATATTATTATAGTCAAAAAGGAAAAATGGTGGACTAAATCTTGAATGATTTGTAAACTTCCAAAATTGAAGTTTAGACCATTATATGGAAAGAAAGGAAACTTTGTTAAAGCTGAAAAAGGCTTGAATCTAACCATAGACTTGATAGAATGTCAAAAAGGAGTTATGGATCGAAGTGATCAGTGAAAACCTTATTGATAACAAAGCTTAAGAAGAGCAGTATCAAAATTGACAAGTGTCTAGGAGCAAGGATATGCTCGAGATGGACAAGTAAATCAAGGGAAAGTACTTTGTGGTAAGGATAATGAATGTGTGAGTGACGGATGGACTCGGTTTATGAGCTGTCTAAAAGTATAAATACAAAGGAAAAGGATTAGACCCACGATGTAGTGTACAATACATCGACATTCCTCTTCCATTTGGATTATACTAAAGATAAATTCATGGGCCAAAGAAATCCGATCACTAAGTATAGTTATTATTATATATTGGATGTATTTATGAAATAAAGCTCTTTGGGAGAGTAAGTATGTGTGAAGCATACAAAATTTCCCTATGCGATAGTAAGGACACTTGAAGCAAGGTTTAGGAAGGGTAAGATTACTACATAGGTTGAATTTTTTGTAAATCTTGCATTTTTTTTGAAATTGTAAGTAAAACTTTATTTGACTTTAACTGTATGTTAAAAGGCTGTAAGATCATCGAGGATGATGATTCACAAGGGGGAAAGTATGTTACATCCCGAATTATGAGGTTACTATTTACTAGTGATATAAAAGGTAGAAATGAATGTAATGTGAAATCTGGAGATGCTTGCACCTTGTAATCAATATGTATGTCAGCTCATTTGACGTTGTTTCATTTGATGTTATTTCAATTGATGTAATTCATGGTAAAATACTACATATATGTGAATAACAGGATAATGAATCTTACTTTAAACTTGATATGTTTGTATAAGTATTGCAAATGTTATGAGCAAGTAACTGCCGTGGTTTTGTGGCAATGGATGCAGGATCAGGAACTATTCCTCCAGGCGAAGGGGAGACATCACTCGGGAGAGGGGCTTGGTTGAGTAACCGGTAAAGTTGATCCGTTGAGCATACACACACTTCACTGAGGGTTTTTTGGGAACTAAGTCAGATTGAGTTGTCGTGATAAGTCATCCTTAGGCTTAGGAGTTTTGGATTACTTCTTTATGCTTTATGAGTGGTGTTACTTGTTGACTAACTTAATGTTCTGTGAACCTTGAATGTGAAATATGAACTGATAAGTTATATTGATGCCTAGAATTTACAGTTAAACGTATATATACATGTTTGTACAAATACGTGTATTAAGGGTGCGCTGACTGGCCTGTAATACACATAATTGGATAATCAAATACAAATATGTATAGATATTATTTTTGATATAAATGTTATTATAGTTTTACCTATATATAGATATATCTATAGTAATATTTAAATATTATATAGATATATACATATATTTAAATAAGGTAAAATAAAACTATAATAAATTGTATTTAATATAATGAAAAATATATTTAATAACATTTTTAATTCATATTTTAAAATGACTTTGCCTTGGAAATAATGGAAATGGACTTATATAGTCATTTGGTAATTATTTGCATTTACCATATGGAATAAAGGTATTGCGAAATTCTTAGACCATTGAGAAATACGTGGGAAATATTAAGGGGAAATTTAAATGCTATACTATAGACTTTAAATGATTTTAAATCAAAAGTTTTTAAAAGCTAAAAATCACGGAATTCTTCACGGGAAGAAAACGCGACTGTGAAAAAAACTGAAAATAATGGAAAATGAAAATGGAGAGGGGAAAGAACCCACGCCCAGCTCGCACGCCTTGGACCCGGTCGCGAATGCAAAATGCGCCACCATTCTGAAACGCGTGGGTGGAAGGAGGCCAGGTGTCTGCGGAAATAACCTTGACATTTTCGACTATGAACTTTAAACGCCATTGTTCATGCATTCCGCCATTTTTGAGGGCGTTTTTGGTGAATACGCCTGTAGGTGGCTGTTTCTCGAATTTACCATGTGAGAGTGGAAACATTCTTCGAAAATGAGGTTGATTCATCTCTTATTTTGCTGAGTGTCTTGCTATATGATTGCCACTACATATTTTGACAATGTCAATAGGAAAGGTGTTGAATTCTCATGCCTACAATATAGTAAACATGAGAATTCGAAACCTATATAAGAGGTTGCTCTCATTGTTATTTTCACACCACTTTTCCTATCTGCACATGCAATTACGAATTTCATGTTTTAAGAGCTGCAATCCATCATTGCTGTTTAGTGTTGCTGAGAGCCATACTTCACCATTATTATTTGCATTTGTTGTGAGCCTTAATCCCTCATTACTGTTTAGTGTTGTGAGAGCCATATACTATCTTGCTGTGACTGTATTGTTGAGAGCCATAATCCATCATTGCTGATTGTGTTGTGAGAGCCATATACTATCTTGTTGTGACTGTATTGTTGAGAGCTATATTCCCTCATTGCTGTATTGCATTTACCTGAGAGTCATACTTTATTCATGCTGGGAAAAGTATCTGGAGAAGACTGTGAAGGACTGTGGAGGAAGAGCAGAAGCTACTGATTGAACTCATTTTGCAGCAAGGGAATCAGGCATGAGAAATGTCTTTTTAGTATTTCTGTCATTTGAATTAAAAATGAGTTTATCTGCTTGGATTATGTTTTGCAGTGTGCTTGAAGCAAGTGTTAGAAGGTCTCTGTTTTCTAAGGAATTATGTTGGAATGAAATAGCTTAATTTCATTTGAAAAGGCTTATTGAATTGGGAATAGCTTAATTTCATTAGAAAAGGCTTATTGAATTGGGAATAACTTGTTTCCTAGTGAAAGCATGGAATAGCTTAAGAGCTTGTTGAAATGAAATAGTTTAATTTCATAGGAAAAAGCTTGTTGAATAGAGATAGCTTGAATTCATAGGAAAGCTTGTAAAAGAAATGGCATGAAAGGGAAATGTTTGAATACTTTTTAATAGAAGTATATTATGAATTGTATTACTTGAATACTGCTTGAACTCCTTATATAAAGGAGAAAGGAACTAGTTATTAAATCCTAGGTCAAGGATGGAATCAGTACCAAGGTAGTCTAAAGCTTAAGTTATAGGGATAACTGGGATAAGCTAAAAGTACTCTTAGGATAAAGATTTCCTAATTAGGAGGAATGGTATAAAGACTTGGTTGATTGCATTTCATTCTTGATTAAGTAGTTTGTTTGAAGGTAGGTTGTCTGAAACAAGATATACCTCCCTTATATAGCTATTGAAGTAGAATGTCTCAAGATAGGTAATCTGAAACAGGATATACCTATCTTGTGTAAATATCTTAGGAAAATGTTGTAGGTTAGTCTGGGATTAAAGATTATCCAAAAGTAAAGGACGATACCTATGCGTAGTGTAAGATAGTCTTAAATCAAATCGGCCCTAGATAGTGTATATGATAGATGACCTTCATTCGAAGTACTAAATGAGAATACTTTGGCCAAAGTAGTGGAAGGTACGACATCCACTTAGATGTGAGATAGTTGAGACTACACTGTCAGTTCATTGTGATCCATCATGCTAGTTCGGGATTGTGAAATAGCAAGTTCTAGATGTATAGGACACAACACTATGCTCAGTTGGGTTGTCGCAACCGGTTACTTTACCAATCTCTTCATTCGAAGGGAGGGCCATCTATTGAATGATAGATGTGCAGGGGACTGCATTAACAATCCGTGGTTGGCGGAAAAGCGCCTGAGTGATGTTTCTCCTCCCCAGCAAGCGACAGATACACCAAGATTTGTAAGGAAGGAATCCTACACCATCTTACTACTATTTGTGCAAAAAGCTTACGAGCTATGTATGTAATTGTTTTACTTTTGCACTCTAAATTATATTTGCAATGGAAATGGAATCCATGTGGAAAAATATATTGTAACTGGCATGTAATTATCAATAAAGAAAGGAAGAATTTTATTGTAATGTCTTTGTTACTTATTACATTTACATGTTTGAAGTGAAATGTAAGAAAAATTTTAATTACCCAAGGATGGGGTCGTTACATTTCAACCCCTTGCTCTTCCTTCTTGACTCCTGCTCGGTGAATTTCCTTGTATGGTACTTCTGTTCACCTTCTGTTGCACTTGATTTGCTCTTCTGGTTTGCAGTAGAGAGCTGGTAGTTACCCAGCTGTTGCAACTTGCAAATATGGCTGCCTGCTCAGAGCTGAGTTGACTTATGGTGTCACAGATCTTCACAAGTGCCTGATTTACTAATGGGATTGGATCTACAAGAATGATCAGACCACTGTTGGTATTTGGAAATGAAATTGGATCTTAAAATCTAAGTTGCCAATTCTGGTACTGGTTCGGGTTCGGGGGTTCAGTTTGCCAATTCAGCTAAATTTTTTTGGGGGTGGGTTCGGTTCGTTTTGAGTTCGTTAGTACAAAAAACATGTAAAAATAAAAAATTATATATATATATGCAGCCTAGAAGCATGAATTAGGATTAGAATATCACATAACATCATATAAACAAGAAAACCACCATAAACTTGAACATCATTTAAAACATGCATGATAAATATTCATCGTTCAAACTTCAAGTTCAATATTACAACACTTTTAAAGTTTTAATCATCAAATGGATTCTCTAAATCATCAATATCAATGTCAACATTGACATTAGATGAAGTGGGAAGACTAGATGAATCACAAGTAGTGCCAATGGCACTGTCACTAGCACTAGTATTGTACCCATGCTGTTGTTGGATATCGGACTCCTCATATGCAATATGGTGGGAAGTGGAAGCATCCAAGTCAGTATCCTCTGGCTCTATATCCCACAACTTCGTCTCCCCTTATAGTCATGTTGTTTGTGTGAAAGGAGACGCAAGTTGGAATGCACATATACTAAGTCTTCCGCTCTTTTTGAGAGCAATTTATTGCACTTTACTGAGCAAGAATATGTGCTCCAATTCCTCTCAGATGCAGATGAACTAGCAACCTATGAAGACAAAGTAAACAATTAAAAAATTATAAATTATAAATGAAATTATGAAACTTTTAGAACTAAAATATGAAAATTTATTAAACTTACTTGTGATAAAACTTTGATTGCAAGGGGCTGCAAATGTTGGAAATATTGTCCATGGAAGTACCACCAACTATGAGCATCCTTTAGGAACCTATCATGAAGAGCGTCAAAACCTAGACCATTTGAGTGCACAAAATCAATGAACTCATTCGTGACTACATTTTGCAAATCAGGATCAGGGAAGAGTCTCATGAATGCTGCCTTGTACCCTTCAGCCACTTCAAAATCTCTATATGGAGGAAGCCTTCTTGGCATTGAAAGAATCTGACTGTTGTAGTATTTTGGAGTCAATGCAAAGGCAAGAAGGTGTAATGGAGTTGTCATTTTGTTCCATCTTTCTTCAACAATTGTTTGCACTTGTTTGAAGAAAGTCTTTTCAGGGTCTTGCTCTTTCGCATTTATGGTGCACTTGATCTTCTCAAGCATTGAGTCTATTCCATCATATATCTCTCCAATGTATGGTTTGTCCATGTCAGTATAGCGAATCATACTCAAAATGGGCTCAGTGAAGCGAAGGAGATACTCCACACGATCCCACCATTAGTCATCTAATATCATGTTCTTAATTTTTGTTGCTCTTTCAATGCTGCTTTGCCTCCATATAGACCAATTATTGCTAATCACCATGCTAGAAAGTGCCTCTCTATAACTTTTACAAGTCGTCTCAAGACAATTGTGTTAGAGGCAAAGCGGGTCTCTGCAACCTATTTTAAATTAAAAGAAATAATTAAAATTTAAAAATAAACTTTAAAGAAGAATTTAAATTAGAATACACAATCAAATTATGAAAATCAGAAAATGTAAATATTACTTCACTTACCTCCAATAGCTCCAATTTTGAAAACGATCTAAAGATCCCTTGAGAAAAGTGGTGGTTGGTGACGAACATCTGAATGTCCTCAACCTCAACATATAATTCTTTGATCCATAAAATTTTATTCCCAATCTTTTGCAGCATAAGATTGAGTGAATGGACCGCACAAGGTGTCCAAAAGATATGTGAATATCTTTCCTCAACCAACAACCCTACAGCTCTACAATTCTTGGCATTGTCCATTACAACTTGAACAATGTTGCGGGGTCCCACTTGCTCAATGGCTGCAATGAGAATATTAGCAATAAATTGTCCATCTTTTACTTGCCCCTCACAATCCACGGCTTTCAAAAACATTGCCCCTTTAGGGGACACCACTATGACATTGATCAAAGGCCAATTTTTTGAGTCCTTGCAACCATCTGAAACAATGGACATACTTGTCTCAACCCATGAATCTCTTATAGGCTTCAATGAATCTTCAACCAACGAAACCCCCTTTTCCAATAAAGTGCCATGCACCTTCTCATAACCCAAGCCCTTGTGCCCTTTTGGAGCTTCATTAATTGTTCTCAACATATCTTTCCAATATGGAGAACGAACAACATTAAAAGCTAATCCATTAGCATATATGCATCTTGCTACATTTTGGTCAGCAATGGCTCTACTCTCATTTTGAAATACAAGTTCTAAAGGCCCTTTTGTTCTCTTGTTTGCAATAGATTGTGCACTTTGAGCTTGAGAATCCGGAGTGGCCATAAATGGGTGGTCTTCTACCACAATATTGGGATTAGATGGGGGTTGCATTCCCTTTGATTTTTTTTTTAATAAAGGGCGATTTCCTTTTTGGGGTTCCCATTCATCTGCTGCTTCTTGCTCCATAATGTATTTTGCAACTGTCTCAGGTGGAATAGGTACATCGTCTTTTCCAGGGCATGGCTTGATGCCTTTTCCACTAATGCCACACAAATGTGCTTTCACTCTAAAATATGAACTAGAATATTGAACATCACATCCATTGCATTTCCAAATGTAACCGCCACCACCTAGAACCGGTCTTATCATTACAATATACTTCCATAGAGGAGAATTTGGATCTGTTTTGAACTTTGGTTTAGTTGCGAAGCCAGAGGTAGAACAAATTGACATTGTGATTCCTATGGCAATTTGTTTTGCAAACAACACATTCAAAATTTGAAATTTCAAACAAAAAGCAAAAAACTTGAAAACAAAATATTGATTTATTAAACCTAGTTCTTTTGAATCTTGCATACATTCATAGAAGAATGGAAAAACATAAATAAATCATAAAATGAAACAAAACAAAGTTTCGGGTTTGTAAAACAAAAAAATAGATGAAAAAACTTAAAAGAAAATGAGAAAAACTTACCTCTTTGCAAAAATATCCTTCAACAATCTTTGTGGCAACCAATGAACACTTGCAAATATGTAGGAATGGCAATGCAATCATTTGTAGAAGCTTCAATGATCAATCTTCAACTCATTTTGTCAATCCAACAAGCAAAAATGAGAACTCAGCCTCTTGGAATGAAAATGCTTGTTTGCAAAACAAATGAATAAGAATGAGGTAGTTTAGGTGTTTAAAGTGTTTTAGAGGTCACTTTTAGGGTTTCCTTGGGCGTGGATCAAAGTCAAATTGCATAAAACATTTTAAAAATGCAAAAAAAACCACTTTATGGTCTCCTAGCCATGCGGGTTTGCCTTGGGTTTGCCCGGGTTCGCTCTGGGTTCTTCCCGGGTTCTGCATGGGCGAACCTGACCAAGAAAAAACACACCCTGGCCAAACCTATAGAAGAACCTAACCCGGATCCAGATCCGAAGCAGAACCAGAACCCGTACCCTACGTTTCTGAGGTGAACCCAGTAACTTCGCTTAAAATCCAAAACCTGAATGTGGATAATAAATGTGGGTAAAGGGGTTTCGTCCTCACCCAAAACTCTCTGCAAACATGGGTTTTCGTCCTTGTCTGAGTGCAGATTGCCAAGTCTTTGATCAATTTTTTCAGCTACTCTCCTTTAGCACTTAATGTCCTATTAATAGGCCCCCAATTGAGGCATGTAGTCCCAAAGGTAGGCACCAAATTGTGGAAAATTGAAACATTATTTTTTTTTAATTATGAATCTGAATCCTGCTTATAGTGTTTCTATTAATATTTTATCAAAGTACATGCAATTTCATTTTAATAACCTGGCCTAAATTTGTATGCAATCTTTTTCCGATTTTCACCAACTTATGCTCACTGATATGGCTGTGCTGTGAATACTGCAGCTAAATTAAATAGCATCTGAAATTTCCTTTCTGCGTCACTTAACAGCTACCAAAAGGCACGATAACCAGATTTTTATAGCTACGGTTCCTCCAATGAAGTATTGTGCTTAGGAAAATAAAGGTGGCTGGCAGCAATAATATCATTATGCCACGATCCTCACAGAAATATAAAAACTCCACCCATAGACACTTCTAGCACTTATGAAATATGAGATATATAACTGGGAAAGCTAACCAGATCCACACCAATTGCTACGGCTGGATAAATATATCCCAAATACAATTAAATTGAATTACTGCAGCTTATTCAAATAAATATCACCTATAGTCTACTATTGCATTACACACCCAACTATCACTGGAATTTGTCTCCAATGGTGACTTCACAAATTTTCTAACGTACATTATCGTGCAAATGTGAAACCTGGTTGATTCCGCCTAAATCCAGCTAGGGTAGATAGTTTCACTACCAAAACCAGATACCCTTAGGGTTTTTGTCCTAGGGTTTTGAACTCCAAAAAGCTCCTCAAAATACCAAATAGAATAATAAGCAAGCATACCCAAATAAGGTCTTGCTTCCCTTTT
Source organism: Sequoiadendron giganteum (assembly GCA_007115665.2). Lineage (NCBI taxonomy): Eukaryota > Viridiplantae > Streptophyta > Pinopsida > Cupressales > Cupressaceae > Sequoiadendron > Sequoiadendron giganteum. The sequence continues at coordinate 501,906,782 of CM021106.1, forward strand.
TAATTCCCTCGGGAAAAACTTCTAAAATCCCCTTTTTTAAAATTTTCTTGCTCAAAACATTAAACTCTTTTTAAGAAAGTGACCTTATAAAATGCCTTTTAAATATTTCCTTAGCGTTACTTTATAACATCACTTTAATCTAATTATTTAATATTACCCTTTTAAATGTACTTTTTGCTAGGCAATATCAAATAATTAAATTAATTAATTATATTATATTATATTATGTGGTGGCAAGTTGGAAATCGGGGACATTACATTCATTTACTTAAGGCACATAGTTGGAAGATTTTCATGCCAAAACTTCAGAGCTGTAAAAGATCACAATAAGAATTTTTGGCCAAAAATGTCCTGCAGTGGACACAAGCACAACTATATTTTGAGATATAAACTCTAAGGAATGTAGCTGATAAGAAAATAAAAAGATAAATCTATGATAACTAACACTTGTGCATTAAGATTCAACTCTGCAACAAAAACCTGCAAAGGATCAATGTGCAAGCCATGCATTTGACAGAAACTGACCCATCATTTAAATGGATAGGGAGCTGGAGAACCTAGGATTTAAAGATGAGGGCTTCGTTGGCTTGATTTAGAGCCAAAATGAGATTTGTAGTGAGATATTGATTGCCCATAGAAGAGTGGCATTCCCAAGTCTCCTAACTTCTGCTTGGTGTTAGAGATTTATGTCATGACATTGAGATCAATCTGAATTGAATTTGGATTTTAAACATTTTGCATATAAACTTTTGACCTTTTAGTACTAGAAAGTATTTCACATTTGGCTGCATTTTTAGCATTTGATATATATTTTTGCCTATTTGACGTTTACTGTGACATATATTTATGTGTACTTTGATTTCTGTGATGCTAAAAATTATCTCAGAATGAAAATATCTCCATTCTTTATACATTTTTAATTTATTGAATCTGTTGCCAAGTGTGACTCATGAATCTCTTGCCTCTTTGACTCTACATCAGGTGACTATGCAGATGACTGCAGAAAGCTCAGTGAAAAAACAGTGCATACAATAGAAAAGAGCACGTTAAAAATGCTGTAAGGAATTCAAGAATGTAATTAATGAGATAAAGCCATATTTTTGAAAGACCTTACTTGCACCCGCAACAGTTTGATATCAGCTTGAGTTTCTTCAGTATCATAAGTTTCCCTCAAGTGGCTCCCTACATTGTTGCGAGCATAAGGGAAAAGAACATCAGACACAAACGATATTGGTGTTGTGGTCCCTTCTATATCCAGCAGAATGCAGCGCTGCAATAAAAACAAACACCCAATTAAGAAAAGTACAGTTCTTAAAATTGAAAATATGACTATCCCAGCTTTAGAATAGAAGATTATATGAAGCATCCATATCCCAAAAGAAGCTCAAATTTTAATAGAATTCAAACAGACTGGTAATAAATCTGGCATCAGCTTCTCCTCAATGCAATCTAAGACTTTTCTGAGAAGAAATGAACCATCGAATGGGAAGCATGAAGAAAAAAGCAGAAATATAGTCGCAAAATAAGACATTTTCTCCATTGAAATGTGTTTTTGCAAAAAGAATCTAATCCAATTAAATTCATACGTAAGATGATTCCGTGCCACCATATTCCTTGAGAGCTCTGGGCACCACACAATTTTGTTGAGTTTCCGCAGGTATTAGTGACTGTATCCTTTTAGATATTGGACCATGTTCCGGAGTGGATGGATCCAAACCCATCTGATATAACTTAAAGGCAGCATCAAAGAGATAATGATAGCATTCTGCCTGCAGTGAAAATCAACAGTAAGGACCAAGAATATAGTCATAAAGTATGCTTATTGAAAATTACAAAAATACATCTTCAAATGTACACAAATAAAATTGACAATTATACTTGCTAGGCAATTTAGCTCCAATACTGTGATAAGAATGATTTCATATTTTCATCGACAGACTAATTGCTGACCTGGGTCTTGGCACTTATCCATGAGTCACCCCATATATAGATTCCATGATTCCTCACGAGAACTGCTGTGGTCTTTGGAAAAGCAGCAATCTGTCAAATTATATTTCAAATATCTTCATTAAACAAATTGATGTGCTTCAAATCATTTATTTTTCTTTTGCATAAAAAAAGATCAATAGTTTCTTTTAGCATGTGTACCCTTTCTGTGTAGCCATTTCAAAAGGAAAAAGCAATTAAGATTCTCTTTACAATTACAATCCACGAACTCCTGCAACAAGCAGGCATACTGGTCCACCTGAAGCAACAATTGTGCAAAAATCTAACAATAGAGCTGCTGGTGGATCTCCATAGTTAAAGAAGAACCATTCATAAGCAACAGGATATGATGTACTGGAAATGAGAATTGGCAAAAACTCAACATATCTAGACCATCAAAAATCTTGTAACCAATCATAACACTACCTAAGGTTTGAATGCCACAAACTTGAGTGCAGGAAAGTATTGGTGTTGTTCATCTGTCAATATGTGCTCGTCAAAATCAGTGATATGTGAACATTAGGCATACATTTGATGTGTATGATAAGAGTCAAGTCATAAGCTATTTAAGCATAGCTATAGATACTCCAAACATTCACTATCTCTACATTGAGGGATGACCTGAAGCAATCTACCATTACAATGATATGTAAAGACACCACATAATGACCACAGTTCTGAATCCTGAGCCTGAATTACTAAATTTAAATTAGGATCAAAGTTACCTATGTATGAAGCTATTAGTATTACACAGAATTTGAAAGAGCTTACATAGGTAAGAGAACAGGTAAGAGGCTCTTATGTCAGACACAAAGTTAAATAGCATATACATATACAGTAGTATTAATTATATAGAACATAAGGTGAGTATTTGTTATGCATTTGAATGTGTAAATCTATTTATGCAACTGCATTTTTTATGCATATATATTTAGGTTCTATAAGTACTCTTTTTGTTATGAACATGCATCCATGTATAGGCATGTAGTAGATGGTACATAGACACCCATAATTGTACCATATACATTGAAATGTAATATGTGCACTCTGTGTGTGTGTGCATGTGTGTCTGTGTGTGTGACATGTAGTAGATGGTACAGACACCCATAATGTACCATATACATTGAAATGTAATATGTGCACATTTGTGTGTGCGTGTGCGCGCGCGCGTGTGTGTGTATGCAAGCGTGTGTGCGTGTGTGTGCGTGTGTGTGCGTGCATGTGTGTGTGTGTGTGTGTTACACAGAGAGATTATAATTTGTGGTGCTTTCTAATGAAATACTGGCATATTTTCCACACCAAAACCAGAATCAATAAATCTTGCTACTACAAGATGGAAGACTACTAAATTTGCTTTCAAAATGGTATATATATAACCAAATCTAGATCAAAGTTTTGAATGGATAATTGTGGCATACCGCTTCAGCAAGAGATTCTGTCAACTCATACTCATGGGGTGTATTCTCAATTATTGGAACAACAAGTTCATCACGGTAAGCATGTCCTTGGATTCCCTTTATCATCTCCATGTGAGTTATCTGCAAGACACAATATATTTTATTGTTACGGCTCACTGGGGATGCAGTACACAATTAATGTTAATTTATATTTTTATGATATATATCACAATTCATTTGTTCGATAGTGACCCATAAAAAAGCACAACTATCATACTAAATATTCAAAAAAATAGCGAGCTTGATTGAGCTTTATATACAGCATATGTAAGAGAAGGAACATAAAAGGCTGATTCTCAAGTACCCGGAATTCCTTTGAGAAAGGATGAATCATAGTTGCAAGGCATGACTCCAACCCATGGCTGTGAATAACAGCACCAGCATTGCGCATCTCATATGCCTGAAAAGTGAGTGGAACAACATGGTTAACCATCAAATCAAGCATATACACAAAACAAAGGACTATCTTCTCACAAAGGCATGCACTCAATTACAAATAGGCAATAGTATATGCAATCTTTGAGCAAAAAATATTTTCAGTGATTTGTAATGATGCAAGAAGATAGTACTGAAAAACTCTTCAGGAAAGACTAGTTATAAGAGAAAAAACCTCTGTACTTTCCAAGAATCAATGCTTTTAAGTTTTACACACCAAAACAGTAGCCTATCAATTTTGCACATAACAAATATCTATACTAGAAGTAATCTCAAATTTATTTGAAATAATTTTTAGGAATGAGATAATCCTAATGTGAAGAGACATCACAAGCTTAGGATCAGTTCAAACATAATTGCTAAAGGACTCTAGTGATGAGATGATGGAATGAGAGAGCTAACTAAAAAAGCACTTTTGATAACAAATTAGCCAACTTTGAGACACCAAACAAGACATTACAATAATGGACAAGATGGGGGAGTCCAAGTCAAAGCAGAGGAATAGGATGAAAGACGTGATGATCAGAGATTCTTCTGCCCAGATGAGAGATACATTATATCTGCTTTATTCTTTGCTTTTACCATCATCAACTATGAGAAGTCTCATGATCCTAACCTTGGAGAGATCTATGAGTGCATTGATAACACGCATGGCTGCATGAAGGATACAATTCATAATAGAGCCCCTACCTTGGCATTCTATCACAATCGTATTTACCCCATTATTCAGGGAAGGTGGGAAAAGTTGAACACCCCTTTACAAATGGCTGCATATGCAACAAATCTCAAATGGTTGTGGAGAGGCCTAGGAGAGTCATTACTATCAATGATGAGGATGTGAATAAGGGCTTCAAGAAAGCCCTCCAAAAAAATGTATAGTCACTAGTGTCAAGGTTGTTGCAACTATTAGGGACCATTGATGACAAGGAGATGAATAAGGGCTTCATGAAAGCCCTCTAAAAAATATTTAGTGTGTAGGATACTACAAGTATTAGGGAGCAATAGACCAAACTTCCTTCTCACCAAGACTACAAGACTTTAGCTTAAAAAGATAGACTCATTGTGGCATAGGAGAACGTAGAAACTAGTGGCAGTTGTATGGGAATATGACATTAATGCTATCACTTGTCATTTGCCTCCATTCACATGTTTCTAGTTCCTTCGCTGCTGAGAGGAATTGATCCTGCCAGCCTGTGAATCATGGAGGGATTTTTGAGACTTCTGACAAAAGGAAGAGGGATAATCTTTTTCAATATACACTGATGGAAATTCAGAGGAACCAAGATAGAATGATTGAGGTACTAGAATGAAAATTGCAGCTTCAGAGTAGCTTGCAAAATCCAGATCTGGCTAGAACAACACATCGAGAGGAAAGGTCAATTGCAAATAACCAACAAGCAACTAGTCCCATTCCAAAGCCTGCCAAATCCATGTTCCTGCAAAAAGATGAATAAACTAAACCAAAGATAACCACTGTCGAGGAGATAGACACAAGCTTTGAGCAGTATCAAAGTAAATAGAAGATTTCAAAATACACTGATGGACATTCAGAGGAACCAAGATAGAATGATTGAGCTACTGGAACAAAAATTGCGGCTTCAGAGTAGCTTGAAAAATCCAGATCTGGTCATAACAACACATAGAGAGGGGAGGGCAAATTGCAAATAACCAACAAGCAATCGGTCCCACTCCAAAGCCTGCCAAATTCATGTTTCTACAAAAAGATGAATAAACTAAACCTAAGATAACCACTGCAGAGGAGATAGATACAATCTTTGAGCAGTATCAAAGTAAAGCAAAAGATTTCAAAGCTACAATCTCTTTTGTTAATTACATGGGGATACTTGGCAAGAAGTCTCCGAACTGGAAATCCAGAATAGTAGCTGAAAAAACAACAAAAATGAATTGAAGCAGAGAGTGAACAAATTGAATGCTCCCACTTTCAAAGGTAGTAGCAATGAATTTTCACACTACAAAAGTGTTTTTGTCAATGAATACAATCAAAAATCAATATTGCATGTTGAATGCAGAGGTTCAATTTTTGAAAGAGACATTCCAATGGTTTCTAGCAATGTCCAAGAAACATCTGTCAAGATTTCAAGCCTTGAAAAGCTGAAGCCATTACCATGTGAGTTTAGGTATCACGCTAATGATTCAGACAGCAGTAGGCAGCAAAAGAGTATATTGTTGAGTATGAGCCTGAGCAGTGTAGGGAGGACTTCTCAGGGTTCACTATCACATGCATCAAAATATCTTAAAGATGCTAGCCTCACTTTTTATCACAATTGAGGAAGCAACAAAAGTTTTTGAGCCTCAACTATCAGCGGCAATTGGATCAAGCTTAGAACTTTTGATTGATATGGTGAAAGGTATAATTTGTGGAAAAGTGCACAGAGCTCCTTTCTCTCAAGTCCAAATTAATCGCTCTTGTGTAGTTGTTTAGGAGCCTGGTCCATTGCAGGAATCCACCTGTAGAGGATATACTTGGAAAAGGCCAGATATTTTTCGAACATCCAGCACCACATTGCTTGTGGGCAAGTAATTCTGGGAAGGGTAAATCAACATGTCCCCTTTTAACCTGCAGCACTCAGTAAGTGTTGTCTACAATTAGACAGAGCTGGATATTCAATTAGTAATATTTATGTTTGAAATAAGACAGCTGAGTCTTCAGTTATGAAGCAGCTGTCTTTGTGTCCTCCACTTGAGAAGCAACTGAGTTTGTAAGTAAGATAGCTACATGTTAGAATAAAGCATTGTCTGTGTTGGCATCACACCTGTCCGCAGCACTTTTCTGTTTAGTTAGAACTGTAATAAAGGTGGACATGTGATCTGTTAACTGTTGGAAATGTCATCAATTAAGGAGGTTAATTGTTTGAAACTGCCACCAATTAAGGAGGATAACTATTTGAACTGTCACCAATTAGGGAGTGTGCAACTCAGTTAGCTGCTAGTCGATTGAGGGAGTAGTTTATCAGTCATTTGCCACCAATTGAGGATTGATTGCCAATGATTGAGGAAGCTGGGATTATAAAACAGCACATGAGGCAGAAGAGAAGACATTTTTGAAAAATTAACAAAACATTCAACCCTCATTTCAGTGCATATGGCATTGCTACAGTAGCTGGGTGCATTGGAGAGTAAACACTTCAGGCATGAACCTGTCATCTTGAGGAAGAAATCCCTCAGAAGGGGAATATGGTGTATCTTGAAAGCCAATTCATGCAGAGGCCTGTCAACATCATCACTGAATTCAGACAGCAAAGTGCACCAGCATCATCAAAGACGGTCAGTTCTGTATCAGTTTGTATAGAGTTTGTATGCTTGGAGTGCCAGTAGTAGCTTAATGTATGTGTAAGACTGAAACAAGAAAAGCAATACATATATATATGTGTATGCATGTTGGTTAGAAGTTAGAACAGTTCTGGGTTTGTTTTTCCTATAGTGTCGACTGAGACATATTACACTGATTTATTTAGTCTAAGTCACTACAGTGAGTTAGGCCATTAATACTATAACACGATATTCTGAACATGAGCAATTTAAGTTTTACGTGCATCTGTGATCGGATGAAAAGGATATTATCTCTCGTTATAAGGAAATCGACCCAAAAGTTCAGCCTCATTTGGTTGAAGATATGCTTACTGATATCTGCACTTACACTACTAGGTGCAACTCCACTACCACTTGATTGCAAAGGCTCATTGCCAACTCAAGTATGGCAAATGTCCCGATCAGCAATTGGACAGCATTTGCCAGCATGCACATCTACTTAGACAGAAAATGACTAGGACTTTGTCAAATGTGAATAATCTATTGCAGTTACTGATTATTAATCTCCTATCTATAAAGATTATTTGACTACCGAAAATTAATTCACAGCAAATACTGAAAAATAATACAACTGCAACTTCACAAATAAAACTCACAAAAATAGAGAAGAAAACATGCAAACTAATAAACACAATATTTTTGGACAAATTGTCCCTGGAAAAACCCCGGAGGGAAAACCAGTACTGCAGATGAGGAATTATATTAATCTTCAGCAAATCAAGAGATACAAAAGAACTGCTTGCCTCTTACTGACAAAGCTCCGGCAATATTCTTCACCGGAAATTCTTCTCTCAATTTCTCCTGCTGAAATTCCACTGCTGCTGCCTCCAACGCTATCACTGCAAGACTATTTGCTATCACTGCAAATATTTCTCCAACTTGTGTCTATCAGTCTGTGTTCTCCAAATGCCCAATGACCCCCTTTTAAACTATTCTCATTGGAAAACCAATGGCCAAGATTTAATCTCAATCAATGGCTAAGATTAATTAGACTCTAACAAACCCTAACTAACTGGTTTCTAGAAGTCTCTAGAGGAATCAATTATTTAATTAAATAATTAAATATCTGGACCTAACTAACTTCTATCTAGAAGTCTCAAGAATTAAATGCTAATTCTTGGAATTGGAGAAACAACTGTCCGAGCTACAATATTAAATTAACACTCCCTCTTAGCGAGGAAGGTGTTCTGCATAACACCCAACATATCTTTGAAGAAGATGAATTTCGCCTTCCCCAAAGCCTTTGTCATAATGTCTGCTACCTGCTGATCTGTAGGTATATACTATAGCTGAATAATCCCCCGTTGTACACAATCCCTGATGAAATGATACCTGATGTCTATATGCTTAGACCTATCATGAAACACCGGATTCTCAGACAACTTGATGCAACTCTGATTGTCACAGTGTATCACTGTAGTCTCAACCCTCTGACCTAACAAGGCTACCAGCAACTTTCGAAGCCATATCGCCTCACATGTCGCCATGCTAGCTACTATGTATTCTGCCTATGCAGAACTCAGGGCCACGGACTTCTGCTTCCTGCTGTATCAAGAGACAACTCCTGATCCCAAGCTAAAGCAACACCCTGAAGTGTTTTTCTTGTCCATTGTACTGCCTGCCCAATCTGCGTCAATATAGCCTATCAACTTGATACCATCACCTCGAGTATATTTGATCCCATACTCGATTGTACCACGCAAATACCGCAACACATGCTTTGCCGCTATCCAATGCATTCTCTTCGGCTCAACCATGAACTGACTAAGAGAATTTACTGCAAAGGATATATCTGGTCTGGTGTTGACCAAATACATGAGAGACCCAATCAACTGTCTGTATAAGGTGGGGTCTATATCCTTCTCCCTGGATGAGTCTACCTTCTTCCAATTCGTGATCATAGGAGTAGACATGGCTCTGCAATCCTCCATCTCGAACCTCCTCAAGATTTCAATGCAGTATTTCCCTTGACCAAGGAAAATCTCACCATCTGTCTGCCATACCTCCATGCCTAGAAAGTAGTGCATAAACCCCAAATCCTTCATCTCGAACTCTGCTGCAAGGTCCCTCTTGCACTCCTCTATGAGCCCCAGTGAACCTGTTAAAAACAAGTCGTCCACATATAAAACAAGAATGAAAATCTCACCCCCAACCACCAAGTAGTAGAGATTAGTATCCGCCTCACTCTTCACAAAGCCCAATCCCTACAAGTATTCATCAATGTGCTCATACCACGCCCTAGGAGCCTGCTTGAGTCCGTACAAAGCTCTCTTCGATCTGCACACGTGGGTTTCACTGCTGTGTGCTACAAAGCCCTCTGGTTGTTCTATGTATACTTCCTCTTTCAATTCACCATTAAGAAACGCTGTCTTGACATCCATTTGATGGATCTGCCATCCCATCTGTGCTGCAAGAGAGATTATAGCTCGTATAGAAGTATACCTGGCCACTGGAGCGAATGTCTCCTCATAGTCTATTCCCTCCTTTTGAGAGAAACCCTTGGCCACAAACCTTGCCTTGTATTTCTCGATGCTACCATCTGCACCGTGCTTGATCTTATATATCCAACGAGATCCAACCACTGCCCTATCTGTCGATCTAGGCACAACCTCCCACACATCGTTCTGCACTATTGAGGTATATTCCTCAACCATTGCATCTCGCCACACTTGCTGTTGTGCGGCCTCCTGATAACTGGAAGGCTCACTATCTACCAACTGACTAACTAAAGCCATATAGTCATTATACCTGGCTGGTTGTCTCCGCTGCCTACTACTCGTCCTAGGAGCTCCCACAAACTCCTGAGTATCCTGTTGGTTACTGTTACCAACTATAGAGGATGAAATATCAACCCCCATGTGTTCCTGATGCATCTCTTGGATCTACTGCATCTATTGCTCCATACTCTATGAACTCTCAGCACCTGAGCCTGTGCCTGTACTAGTCACTGTACTCGAGCTTCACTGTCCCTAATTTGATTGCTCAATCCTTGGAGCTTCTGTTGGCTGCTCACTCTGATCATCTGCTGGCAAATCTCTGGACCTTCTAAATGCCTTGTCCTCCATGAACTTGACATCACGCCTGACTATAATCCTCCTGGCCCCTGGAATAAATATCTGATATGCCTTTGAGGTCTCGCTGTACCCCACAAAGTACCCTCTCTCTGCAGTCTGATCTAACTTGGAACGTGTAGCACCTGGAATGTGACAATATGTCAAACTCCCAAATATTTTGAAGTGGCTAACATCTGGCTTCTTCCCTGAGAATGCCTCCTCTGGTGTCATCTTGCCCAACACCTTATGTGGAACCCTGTTTTGTATGTATACTACTATACTGCATGCCTCTGCCCATAAGTAATGTGGCATATCCTGGTCATACAACATAGCCCTTGCCGCCTCTGATATAGACCGATTCTTCCTTTCAGCAACCCCATTCTGTTGTGGGTTGTAAGGAACAGTCCACTCTCTCTTGATTCCTTCCCTGGTACAGAACTCCTGGAACTCTTTCCCTTTGTACTCGCCTCCATTGTCTAACCGAAGAACCTTTATCTTCCTGCCTGTCGAATTCTCCACAAGAGCTTTAAACTCTTGGAAACGACTGAAAACCTCATCCTTGGTCTTCAAGAAGTATATCCAAGTCTTCCTGGAGAAATCATCAATAAAAGTAACAAAGTACTTGTATCCTCTGAGAGACTTTGTTGAAATTGGTCCACATATATCTGAATGTACTAGATCAAGAACACCCTTGGATCTGGTGTCACTCCTTGGAAAAGCTGCTTTCACAAACTTTCCCAACACACATCCCTTACATACATCATCATGCTCTGTGCTCACCTCTGGAACACCTGTCACTATCTCACGAAGCAATTTGTGTGCTCCATGATGTATATGGCCCATCCTCCTATGCCATAGCTCTCCTTGATCTCTATAATTTCCGCTGCTCATCAGTGCCTTATGAGTATCAAACTACAACCTGTAAAGTCGGCCGCTCCTAACTCCAATAGCTATGGGTGATTTCCAATCCTTGTGCTTGATTAACACATTTGCCCCTCTAAAGAGTACATTGTAGCCTTTATCTTGAAGAACAGATACAAAAATTAGATTCATACCCAAGCCTGGCACATGCAACACATCATGAATGGGAATCGGCTTGCCATTCTCCCTCTGAAATAGAACAGTCCCTTTTCCAACTGGATTTAGTTTGGACATGTTCCCCATAGAAATCTATATTCTGATGTCCTCCTCCTTATAACTGGAGAATTATTCTCTAACTCCTATCATATGAAATGACGCCCCACTGTCTGTATACCAAACACCCTGTGAGGTTGAGCTAACCATACAAGCTATGAGTGCAAACTCATCTTCCATTCTGCTAGAGAGCTCATCTGCACTTGCTGAAGCTGTCGTCTGCTTCTTGCCTTTCTTCTTTTGTGGGAAATTGCTGACATAGTGGCCAAACTCGTGACAACCGTAACACTTGACTTTAGACAATTCCTTCTTCTTCTCGCCTTTGGGATTCGATCCTTTGCTAGACCTCTTCTTTGCTTTACCTTTTCTTGCTAGGGCAACGTTTTCCTGTTCTGCCTCACTTTTCTGACTCTTACTGCTGGCACCATTGACAAGGCTTAGTCTAAGCTCCTCCTGAGTGAAGTCACTCCATAGTCGATCCCAACTCGGTAAGGTGTCTCGTCCATTAATAACTTGAACAAAGACATCCCACTACTTAGTAAACCCATTTAGGGCTATCCGTACTAGCTCGTCATCATTTGGTTTATCTCCAATAGCTGCCAACTCATCCTTGACAAGTCTAAGTCTGGTGAGGTAACTTGTAACGTCCTCTCCCTTGTTCATCCTAGTGTTCCTCAACTTTTCTATGAGAATCAGCTTCCTGTTAGTGGTAGCATTCTGGTACAGATTCAAAATGGCGTCCCACATCATCTTCGCTGTATCCAACTCTACGATATGTGGAACAATATGATCCTTAACACCATCAAGAATCAACCTCCTTGCCTTGGCATCTTCCTTCTTATATGCTAAGAGTTGTGCTGGATCTGTAGGTACAGCTACAACACTGGTAACATATTCTTTGATACCATTCTCTTCCAGCAATAAAGAAATTCTGGCTTTCGAGACACCAAAATTTGAGGCTCCATCCAATCTGTCCTGATCTCTTAAACCTGTTGAGGCCATCTCAAACAAAAAATAGTAATAACAAAAATAATAATACTGAAGAGGTAGAACTTGGTTTTATAAACCCTCTATTTTCCTTTTCTTCTTGTGCCTGCGCTGAGCTCTTTCTGCCTTTAGATCTGCTCTGATACCATGTGAAAAATCTATTGCAGTTACTGATTATTAATCTCCTATCTATAAAGATTATTTGACTGCCGAAAATTAATTCATAGCAAATACTGAAAAATAATACAACTGCAACTTCACAAATAAAACTCACAGGAATAGAGAAGAAAACATGCAAACTAATAAACACAATATTTTTGGACAAATTGTCCCTAGAAAAACCCCAGAGGGAAAACCAGTACTGCAGATGAGGAATTATATTAATCTTCAGCAAATCAAGAGATACAAAAGAACTGCTTGCCTCTTAATGACAAAGCTCTGACAATATTCTTCACCGGATATTCTTCTCTTAATTTCTCCTGCTGAAATTCCACTGCTGTTGCCTCCAATGCTATCACTACACCCTTGCTATCACTGCAAGACTATTTGCTATCACTACAAATATTTCTCCAACTTGTGTCTATCAGTCTGTGTTCTCCAAATGCCCAATGACCCCCTTTTAAACTATTCTCATTGGAAAACCAATGGCCAAGATTTAATCTCAATCAATGGCTAAGATTAATTAGACTCTAACAAACCCTAACTAACTGGTTTCTAGAAGTCTCTGGAGGAATCAATTATTTA